>JAGDQP010011852.1:32021-51888 GCA_022664845.1 Lepisma saccharinum
TTGTCTCCCCTTTTAATGATGAAAGCTGCTTCCCAAATGTCTCGTTCTTTCTGTGTTTTCACTGTTTTGACTTTTTTGTATCCCACGATATGATGACCTTCCTCTATTACATGTTGTGACAATTCTGAGCTATTCGTTTGTTTTGCTATGTATCTTTGATGTTCTTTTAACCTTGTTTTGATTTTTCTTTTAGTCTGACCAATATAAGATTTCTGACAAGAGCATTCAATTTCGTATATGCCGTCTGTTTCTTCCTTTTCTATTACCCTTTTGTGTTCATTGAAAATATTGTGTAATTTCATGTTTGGTTTCAAAATCCCTTGTACCCCGAACCTTTTATATAGCCTTTGTAGTTTTTTGGATGTACCTCTGAAGCCTGGTATCCCTATTCTAACCTCCGTAGGTTTTTGTTCAATCGTTGGTTGCAAATTTATTTTGAATTTGGTTTTTGATCTAACTTTTTTCCACAATACAATCATTTCCGCCTTTGTATATCCATTCTTCTCGCCCGTGTCAATTATCTAGGACATTCAAAATATATTGAACATATATGTAGACTACAAATTAGAAGTGTCCTTTTATGACCAGATCGTATTCAAGAAAAAAAAAGTTCAAAGAAGTTAGTCTAACCAGAAAACAATGAAGTCTTATTTCATACAATGCATTTAGTGGGAATCTCCTTCCACAATTTTCGAAGTAAGACGCCAGTTCACCTGTTTCCCGCTACATATATGACTTCCTTGTGGTACCGTCTAAGTAAGTACCTATCAATCAAAATTACCCAACTCAGGTGCAGGTGCTCCCTTGTCATGAAGTTTAACCCGGTCCTAAACTGTTTATTGACTACAAAACTGTTTCAGACAAAATTATTTTTAGGTAGACAAAAGAGATATTTGGATTTTAAAGGACTTAAGTGTTTCATCTTCACGTGGCAGATTGTCCAACTTTCACTACAGACCCATAAAGAGTCACTGATTAGTACTTTTACACCAAAAGATATTTCCATCTAGGATCGTGGTTCTGGAATTAATTACTATAACGATCTTGCTCCGATAGGCATCTTCCCTCAAATGACTCTCTCGCTAGCTATATATAATTCACATCCATGTTCAATTCACTACTGGATGAGGCCTCTCCCGTAGAGAGGATTTGGTCTACTTCCTCCTCGTTGACCAGACGTGTTGGGTCCTTATGGAATAACGGAAATTTCCCACTCTGTTTAATTCGTAACAGATTTATTTTCTTCAAAATATCCTGAAATGTACCAATTTGTATTTCAAGAGGAAAGCATTATTACGATTAATTTAAGTGTTCTGTCTCATTCTTTGTAGTCGACTGGTGTGACAATTGTCACCGTCATCCCTAAAGAACTTCTGTATAGTAAAAATAGAAGAAAACTCTCCCTGTGCTGATGTACGCTTCAGTTACGTTCTGACTTCATATCTTCAGATCAATGGAAGGTTGGATCAAAGTGTTACACGGTGAATAACAGCAGAATTCCAGCCATCGTATTTGAATGTATATTGAAGTGGAAAGTACCAGATAAGTGTAAATTTTATACTTCTATATTATCTGCGGCGATTAGATGTGTGTATACCGACGTCGGAGACTGTAAGTACTATATTTGGGATTTTTCCTTAACACAACCTTCATGTCGAATAATGCAGCATGGTTAAAAAAAGTAAAGTAATAAGGATGTTTTGCATGATTTCATGTACAGTACATAGAAGACAGCTAAGATGGAAATTATTGCTTGTGCGTGAACCGTAAGGTTCGTAGATACAGTGCACCTTCTCAGACATACTGCGATATTCACGCATGTATATTTATTAGTCAAACAAAATCATATGTCTCCCAGTTCTTGAATCGTTCCTTGTCATAGAAAGGCAAAAGATAGAGTTTGTTTTAGCGTATTTTGAAACCTCGTGAATATTTTCCTAGGATTATATATATATATATGAAAATAAACTGCATGAATCAAAGACCTAAGAGATTTAGCTCGTTCATAAATAAATCAAGTTCTCTGTGCGTTGGAGAAGTGGGTAAAGTCGTGCATTTTCTGACATTTTTACATACCCACCCCCACAGCACCTTCGCTTATCGGAAATATTTCCGTCAAAGATATTTAACAGGAATAGCAATTACGCAGTGCTGCTGACTACCGGTAGATGTCACCATCAATGCGTGTGAAATTTTTCGCAGTGTGAAGGGTACATTTTGTACGAATTATTCCTGTGCTGTAAGATAGCGTTACCTTCAGCACGCTTTAAGTGTCTCTTTGGTGTACTAGGTTTAATGCACCTAGGAAAATTATAAACGTACGTACGTGATTCTCGAGTCGACTCAGTCGTATTCAATAGAAACCATATATTGTTGACATGCCAGAAATTTGTTTGGAAGTCTTTCAATAGGGATGTGAATGCAAGTTGCAACTGTAAATAGATATATACGTATACCTATCTGCGTATACGTATACCTAGTTGCACCTGTCTACCTGGAAAACAGTCAGTGATCCATCCGAAATACGAATAGGATTGTATTTGCTTGCGTAAAACTGTATTTGCCTGCCTGGATAGCAGTCAAACGATTTTTTAAAGAAAACGTGTACACTTCTAAGCAAAAATACCTACATGTCTGCCAGGAAAGCAGTCAGTGATACAAAACACGAGTAGTACAGTATTTATTTGCGCAAATGTGTGTTTGCATACTTAGATAGTTCAAAAAATATAATCATTGTCTGAGCTGTCTTTAATAATTTAGTTACTAGGTTGACTGTGTTGGATATTTTGAATAAAATTTTTTTAAACAACCTATTCTTAATTGTAGTTGTATAGTAGAAGATACAATACACTAAGATACAATACAATCAGTTTATATGTATCTCTTAACGACTTAAAATTTTTATGGTGTGTTGAGTTGTGGACAGATTATTTTTATCTTGTGCTATAAACCATTCATGTGTTATACATCATACATAAGGTAATTGTCGGTATCTTTCTTATATGTGGCTGGTTACCAAGATAAATAAGCTCGTATATTAATGATTACATTTCCTTTTTTGAAATTACAAATCTAGAAACTTAACATCGTAGATATCAGTGTCTGTGAGCACATGATTTGTATTTTGTCATTTCATATAGCATTTTCATAATGGAGGAAAAGTGTGACGTAACCGACCTATGTTAATGTCGCGTAGTAGCACAGTAAGAAAGTGTGCAATTCTGTATTAGTTTGAGTTATTGTGTTAAGAGTGGTTTGATTGCAAAATTTATCTCTTTGCATATGTAAATTGTACGTCATGAGCAAGACCACATATCAAGCTGAAATTGTCAGAAAAGCAAGGCCAAGAAGATCTAATAAAATAATCAACAACGTACTTTAAGAATATATTTTTTTCTCCATTAATCAACCGGAACCGTATTCCACCGTTTTGTCACAGCATCTTCGATACTCACCTTCGTTAGTCATCAGCCTTGGAGAAGGCTATCGTCGACCTCGAGTGCCAAAGTAAGGTAAGTGTTGTTCTCACCACATGACTATATTAGAGTCTGACGATCCACCACAAACTGCTCATATGTGTCTTTTGTTTAATAGGTGAAGACTTGATCGTGCCATCAGGTATTGCAACCGTACACCAGGTATCTTCTCCATAATCTGGCCTTGTTAAACAAACACCATTGCACTGGGATCCTTTAATTTTCTTAAATGATTACTCTTTTCTCTTATGAAAGACTCAACGGTGCTTGCTAAACTTGAGTATTACTTTGAACCAGAGAAGTTCGAGAAAATAACAACTGTAAGAATTGAACTGGACGGGAAGAAAAAATTCTCGTCGCATCAAGAAAATTTGAAGATGGGAAAGCTTTCGGAAACAATTAGGTCAGACGAACTCTTGACCATCAACACTCCCAGAAGTCTCGGCAGCTTCTGAGGTCTCAAGATTTTCAGAAGTCTTGCGACTTTTAATTACGTAATTTTCAAAGATACCGGAAGAGTGCAGCTTCCTCAGGATTTCCCGATTCTCGACACCTCGCGAGATCACAAGAACTCCTGATTATCTCGTTTAGACGAGTAAAAAGAACTTTGGTAAACTTCTTTTTTTATATGGGCCAGTCTAGTAACTCTTGACTTCAACCCATCATGATTAGCTTTAACTGTTAAAATCCACACCCATGCCCTGCCGGGACTCAAACCAGGGACCTTCAAGCCGATGACTTACCACCGAAGACCGGTCGGCCACCCGGCCGGCATTTAGACGAGTAGTTGGCGTGTGATGAGTTTGAAACTTCTTGAATTTTGCATGGTCTTACTCAACAAAAATTGTTCATCTGAATGTTGTAACATTTTCTAAATGATTTCGATGAGATTATTACGAATCTGATACTACTTTTCCTCAAATGTCGAAATTTCAGATGCAATCGGCCAATTTTGGTTTTGTAAAAATAAGCTATTTTTTATGTAGGTTGATGGCAATTACGAAGATGGATAATAGATGGCAGTAAAAGAACTAGCGATATTCTTCAATTTTTATTTGATCAAAGGAATCGGCTTTTATTTTCTCTTCAAATCTTCGGAAAATTTCCTTTCATACAAACTAAGTAACTGAATTACAAGACAGTAATGCCTAGGAAAAATAGATATTAGCCGACGGGCATTCTGCTTGAGATCGTTTTTTTTTTGGAGTCGTATTTTTGAGTAAGTGTTCTTGTGTGTTGTGTTAGAGAGGATTAAAACAAAAAATGCAATGATTTTCTTTTTGATAAGTTCGTGGGAACTGTACAAGTCCGAAAAACTAAAACATATCATTGTGCAAGGAAAAATGTTTTGCATATAAAACATATTTCGGCATACCGATCAGTAGACATGACAAAAGTTAGGCTCCGCATGTGTTTTGGCGGTCGCTGGTCTACGTTAGAAGGTTGATGGCTGGAACAAAAAAATATATACCGTTTGCAGTCCCTCAAAGTTGAAGAAAGCCCACCAATCATCTTAATGACTATTAACTTTCATGAATTGACATTAAACATCATACAAAAAATATGAATTTTACGGTTTACCATCGTCAATTGCGCCAGGACCACAATGTGACGAACTCTCGGTTCCCATCCAATAGAGTTTTCATCAACGCATATAATTCTGGAGGAAACATCTGACACTGCTGCAAGTTTGTGATAAAAATGCAACTAAGGAACCACATTTACTTATTCAACAAGTAAGTGATGATCTAATCAGAGATCTTGATCTTCCTAAATCAAAAGCAGAACTTATTGTTTCGTGAATGACACAAGTAAAATACTAAGTACCACCTTGTGACACCAAGTAAAGTATCTAAGTACAGAAGCAGACGTGAAATCTTCGCATCTTTCTTCAGAATGGAGGCAGGTATAAGTTCGTTACTACATTAATGGGCTTCTTCATGCTATCGGCTTCACATATATCGTCCAGAAGAAGGCGTCATTTATTAGTTAGTTCAGCGCTAAGCGTGAAAGGCATTTTCCTGCACAATAATAATGGTCATCCTTCTGTATCAGTTGCCTCTTAATTCCACGTGAAAGAGAATTATTAAATTGTCAAGATGCTGTTGCAAAAGATTGAGTATGAAACCTATTGATGGGATTTTAAGATAATGTATTTTCTTTTGAAGTTGCAAGGTGCTGGTTATATTGAATACTAAAGATTCTTGGTTTCTTTGCTTGTGGAGTAGCGCAGCTACAAATCGGCATTATACACAAGAAAAGTAGCTAGATATGAAAGAAGTATCCTGAAACACACGACGGTACAACAAAGCTCTAGTTGAAAGGCAGAAAATTTTACTCCCTACACTAGACAATAAATTGAAACTTGTGATAAAAAAAACATTCAGCTGCTCTCCATTATAACATAAGAATGTTTCTTTAGTTATTTGATGCAAACATCACAGGTGATGTTTTAGATCAGAAGACTTTTTTTTAAGTCTTCTCTTGAGAATAAACGTTGTAAAGCTTGTAGGGCGATACTGAAGGAATTTCGTGGTAAACAGGAGTGAACATTACAAGAAATTAGATGTTTTGATTCATCATTATAAACGTTTGGGTTGTAGAATGTCGTGCAAATAACTTATTGTTTCACGTCTAGAACTTTCCGTCCAAATTTAGCAACTGTAAGTGAGGAACGCGATGCACGCTTCAGAAAGATATCCAAACAATGAAGACAAGATGCTAAGAACCCTGGAAGACCGCAATGATGAGAGATCACATTTTCCCATTAGTTCGAGATGACGAATCAACGTCAGGTAAAAGAAGAAACACCCATGTTCACTTTCAAATTCTGAAGGCCAATTCAAAGTAAATGTAAAGGTTAATGTAAACTTCTGGAAATTTGTATTGCTTTATCACAGAGTAAATGGACATATCTATATATTTTCATTGTATGCTGTAGAATTTATTGTCTTTCCCTCTAAAGCTGAAAACAGTTGATAGTTGATTTTTGAAATTTCAAGAAACTTCTATCAGTATTTCCAAGCATAGTGAAGTGCGTTAGTCCGTATATGTTTGAAACAAGAGCTTTGCAACACAACGTTAAGTATATCACACCTGGAAATTTATAGTGTGGTCGAACTGCAGTAAAACTCAGTTTCTTGAATAAGAAAGTGTGAGCTTTCCATATATTACTTCTTTCGTGTTATTCTATGTACGTGATCTATAACGACTTTGTTCGACGGAAATATATTTCCCACTGTTCATTCTTCTCTTCAAACATATTTCACTTATTTTTGGGATAGAACTGTAGGGGATAGGATGCTAAAAGGTGATTGAAAGTATTATAATTTAACAGTACTAATTTTCGTAAAAATTCTCCCACAGAAGAAATATCGACATTTCAGAGAACAGAATACCACTAAATGAAATAAGATACAGTAAACAATTCAGATAAACAAGAAGTCGCCAGAAATTTTTAGCCCAATAATTTAAATATTTAAATATTTAACTTATGGAATGCAGTTCGGAAAAAAAATCAGTCTTTGTGTGGATGGAATAATTATGTGAATCACAAATGCCTTCCAAGTTATTACGAAAGCAGAAATAAACCCTTAAAATTTCGAAACTTACATGACTAAATTAGATATTGATTTAAGAACACTATTGTTCACATTTATTTCTTTACAAAGAATCTACTATAATAAATATTCAAATTATGTTTTTCAGTTTTTCTATGATTAATACTCTCTAAAGTATGTGCTGAGTCTTGGTCCATTTAAAAAGGTTAAAATGCATCATTTATTTAATAAGCATGCTTTCAAACATACATTAACATACCAAAGAAATCCGACCATCCATATGAAGGAACTTGTTCTCTTCTCTCGTCTGGGACAAACTTTTTGTCTTCAAAGTACACGCTTATAAGGCTGGTTCTAGATTTTCTATAAAACAATTGAAAATAATTTTTTAGACACGGAAAAGAATATTTGGAATATCGCTTGAAGAGGATATGAACTATACACTAAAGATTAAAACAAAGTCCCAACCCTATGAAATGTAAATACTATCTTTTGGACTACATGAATTCCGTCAAGATTGCATAGTTCGCCTATCTAAGTAGCATACATAGTAAATGGTTTAATAGGTAGTAAAACTGCGTCTGTAATGGATATAAAGAAGTATATATTGGACCGTGATCCAATATGTTGACGTATTCGCTTAGAAAAAGTAGGATGCAATTGTGAGTACCGAACTCTTAATCTTTCGAGTAGAAAACAAACTCTAAACTACCAAAATACGGCAAACTTTATTACTGGGGTTTCTTATCTCCATTTTCAAATAAAACTTACCTTTGAGCGTATCTTTTATTATCGTATAGGAATATGTTATCTTGCATTACTACGCCTGCAATGTATAATGAGTAGTCTGGCATCCCTAGCACATGCAAGTGTATTAAGATATGAACGGTCCACGGAAAGAAACGTCAAACCAATTTTTCAAGAAAATCGAGATAACGATGCCATATACTAGATTATTTAGACTTTTTCTGCACATATTTCCATTTAGGGGCAAACGTCACACATTACAGAGAAATAAGCGTGTGAAAATCCAGTATACAAGGAAATACATTACTCTTTAAACATTAGATTTCATTTCTCTCAAAACAATTCCAATTGGAGTTAGAAGTTTCTTTCCGCGTACCCTTCATATAGTAATGGAATTGAAACATCTTTACTTCAGGCTGGGATAGAGAGGGAGAAAGATAGTAGGTAGGGCCTTGCTTAAGGTACCATACGAGTAGGCTATTCATCTGGTGAAACTGAGGCAAACTCTGGAAAACCTCACTTAGAATAGTTGGGCTTGGGGTTCAAAAGATTCGAGTTTTAAGCGATGTGGTCCGAACTGAAGGTATACAGGAAAATAACTAGAAATATAATTAGTTTTATCACCAATGTGTAAGGCAAGGGCGTCGCCAGGACTTTTACCGAGGGGAGCAATAATATAACGGCACATCAATGTTATATATATATATATATATATATATATATATATATATTCAGCTCATTTCAGTACAGTTTATTTCATGAATGCTAATAAGGATTACATAGGTCGCGTTTCAAAATTTTATTATTGCTCTTGATTGATTCAGCATTTAAAAAAAATAAAAATAGGATGAGTGAATACTGATGTACCTTAATATGGGGGCCCTTAAATTATTACTATAAAATAATATATATATATTACAATTGGCTTATGCGTGCTTTTTAAACTTTGTATATAAATTTGTAAGTGTCTTTCATATAGTGAGAGAATTTTGCTTTCTAGAGGAACTGCAGTGAACTTCATCAAAAAGAGTACGTTCAAAGAAAGTTACATGATGATACAGTACAATAATGATATTTGTGTTTACGAACTTAGTTTTGTGGGTTTAAAATAACGTGTTTGTGATTACGTAGATTAAAATGAATATGACAATAAATCAAGAAATTTGACAGCAGTATCCCAAGCAACCCTTATGAATTGCATGCAGTAAAAGGATAACTATATATACCAAATATATGAAAAGAGTATAGCAAAAGATATAAAGACTGAAGTCCAGGGGGGCAAGTGCCCCCTCTTGCCCCTTCTTGCCGACGCCCTTGTAAGGCAACATTTTGTATGATATTTTAAATACTCGAAAGATGGAATAAGGAAGAAGCTACTATTCCTCCCTTTCTCTGCAGCTATGGCTTCGCCAGAACTGAAACAGGTAACCAGATCTATGCTTAGAAGCCGGTCTGATCCGGTGACCCAGAGTTTAAAGCAGAGACTTAATTATTTACTGATTATACACTAGTGTCTTTGAACATTGGTTCTTTCAATGGGGACAGGGACTGGGAGTGTTACAAAATGAGAACAAAAAATACTAGCAGAAAAGTTCCTAACAATAGTAACAACATATGAAAATAGTCTCATAGCCCTGGAATAAACAAAAATACTACCGGAAGTGTGCAAATACAAGCCTCACCCTAGTAAGGGTATTCTGAAAGTACTTTGTGTTTGAAATATTAAATAGGATATAAGGATTAACATATTTTAAAATCCTAGAAGAAGAAATTACATTAACTCACTTCTGAAAGAATCTCACAAATTATAATATCGATTGTTTCAAACCACAGAAAAAAGACCAGGTCACCTGTTCAAGATTGGGCCACCGGGTTAATTGCGTAAATATTAAATAATCGGATAGTTGAGTCGTCAATATGATCATTTGAGCCAAGACGGGGTGAAGTTTTGGACTAGGTCATCGGATCACATATGCCCGGATCAGGCGAGGTCACCAAAATCGGGTGGTGTCGCAACATCCGTACAATGCCAGTCATATTTCAGCTTCGCTTTCTGGAGGTACTGGGCTCGATACCGATATTCGACAATTCTGACTGTGTTTTTAGAGTACTTTCGCAGAGTCTTCAATTTCGGCCCTGGCCAACTCCTTGCCATATATTTTCCTCTCCCCTATCCCAACCTAAGTTATAGATGCCTAAAAGCCATCACTAAAATCAAATCCAAACAAAACCATGACGCAACACTTTATCCATCCAACACAGAATATTTGTAGATAGAATGGAAGAAAATATGAATCTTTAACTTGCCTCTCATACACATACACACGCATAGTAAAATTTATTACGTTCAATGTCTCATATTTTAACTACACGTCGAACACTCTGTCGTACTGATATGCTATAAAAGCAGGGGCGGCGACTTGCAAAAAAATATTGGGGACGTCATGTGGGGTCCCGGGCGCATGTAAACATTATTTACAATGATACGTAACTTAGTGGAAATAAGTCACTTTTATTGGTGGAAATGCTACACGACACCTACATTGAATGGACCACCAAATTCAGTGTAACGATATCCACCTATGAAATAGTTAATTTTAACTAAATCTGAATTTACACTTTAGAAACAATATTCAAGCATTAAGTTATTATTACAAAAAAGATATCAATATGAAAACAATTTAAAATACTTCAGATTAATGTCAAATAATAGACTTATATGAAGTTTCGTTTGAATAGCCCATTACAAACATAAACTCAATAAAACTACTTCCTTCTTGAAAACCTAAACTCGTTCAAATGAGTAATCCGAGAGATAAACATGTATTTATGTATGAACATGCTTTTTAAACACAAGGATTGTTAAAAAAAGGAAGAGAACTTTTAAAAATGAGAGGAAATTGTGATACGCATTGCTTAGCCGAACCTATCTCCTTCAACGTTCTTGTCCGCACTGCGCACAACCCGCCCCAAAAGTTTCTTTTAGATACCTGCTGGAGTTTCTGTAGCGATTTCTTCTGTATCTTCTGTATACTCTCGAATCTGCGATCTTTGAGTGTTGATTTCAAGTTAGAGAAGAAGAAATCGGTTGGAACCAAAACAGGCGAATAGGCCAGTTGTGGGACAACAAATGCCTGGTACCGTACATTACCAAAATCTCCCGCAACTTGGGTTTAAACATTTGCTCTAAAAGAAGTAAGCATGTGATAAATTAAAGAATATATTAACTCTCTCTCTCTGTCTCTCTCTCTCTCTCTCTCTCTGTCTCTGTCTCTCTCTCTCTCTCTCAACTCCCAACAAACACACATACACATATATAAAACGAGACGCTTATACATGAACCTGTAAGGTTTTGTTTCGTCAGCAATCGTTTGGTATTCCACTTCGTTACACCTAAAGTGACACTTTGCTGCACATTGTGTGAACCATTTACTCTCCTCGGTCTGCGCAAAATCTTCTGGCAGCAGAGAGAGTTCCTCTCCAAGGGAGGAGGCTGCGAAAGAAGGTAATTTCAGTTAACAAACGAATAAAACATAATTTGTTTTGAATGTGTAATGGAATAAATAATGTATCAGTTACTTAATATTTTTCGAAATAACTCTAACTCGTACTATATATTTATGTACTATACATTTATACTATCAGGTAAATGAACACTAAAACTTAAAGAATAGGCAGGCAATAATACACTAGAACATTGTAACTTGTTACTAAAAGTCTAAACAATAGTTATTATAAATTAGAAACAAATGGCAGGAAATCTCACTAATTGTTCTTGAAGAAGGTTTAATGAAGTTCTTTGTGTAATATATCTGATATCGAAGAATAAAGATCTTCTTATCATCTGTGCTCACATACACTCTTTAAGTTAAATTCAAAATTTTTCTACTCTAACGATACAGCGTGGATTTAAATTAGTTTTTGAGCACTAAATATTAATAATTGTACTCAAGTAACGTGTCCTTGGTAGTTTTAAATTTAAACACTGAGATAAATAAGTTTATTTTTAAGATTTCGGTAATATAAAACATATCTTACGCCACCATATGAGATAGATACCTTTGGCTTGTTTTATGGTGTCTGCATGTAACTCGGTACAGGAAAAAATGGTTTTCACTTGAATTGATCTTTTGTTTCCGACTTGGCTTCCAGTATAAAATAAATAAACAATTGATAACACAAGTCTCTCAGAAACCACTTGTGAAGTCATATTATTCCATTGGTAAAAGTGCCATGTTTGAAAGACAAACTAATTCACCAATCATTCAGAAAAGGCAGATAAAATACTCATGCTATTCTTTACTTAAGCGAACTCCTCAAACTAGAGAAACATACGAGGTTAGAAATCTCGAATGTAGATCGATCAATATATGTTTCCTGTGAAGAACATATGGACAATTTTAATATTAGCCTATATGGGAATGCTAATCACAATTCGTATGTATGCGATGTTTTTGTAAGTTATTATTACTAGCAAATGTCAAAAAGGACAAGCGGCATTTCTGTCCAGTCTCTTAACTATACTTGAAATACAAGCTATCTTTTAGCACATTCATCAGGTTTCCTTGAACTTGTGTATGGTCTTTTAAATTAAGAGTCCTTGGCTTGGACCCAGGATTGCTATCTTTCTGTTCAAGAAAACTATGACAGCTTCTGTACCGGCGCTCGGAGGGTATCAGTACATAGGAGGTCCGGGGGTTATTCCACCGACATATAACATTTGAGTTTTAAAGTAGCTTTTAAGGGATATCCTCTATAATGCCTCTGTACAGGAAACAATGATCGTAGAAAAACAAAATGATCTGACAACACCCATATTACATTATTTTCTCGTTAAGCACATTTTCAAAATTTTTAGAACTTCACGGAAATACGATCTTTAGAGAAGTCAGGTTATTTTAAAAAAATGACACTATCACACAATATGGAGTTGTTCCCACGAGGATTTCCTGGCCCGAACTGATCGTCTGTCCTGGAGTTTTTCTGGAGTTAAAATGACTACCGATTTAGCTAAAATAAATTGTACTTTGTTTTATTAATTAATTAACGAAGACTTTTTAGTTACATTAAAAATTCTCCACTCCATCACTTAGAAATGTGGTTATGGGAAAATGACCTTTGGAAAATTTTATAATTTAAGCCATAAAATAAAACTTAGTATTTTACCCAAGCTTCTTAAGATGTAAAATTAATTTTAAATTCAGCCTGTAATTCTTAATAATCAACTTATCTAAAAAGTCGTTCTTATACATATCAGAAAACTGAAAACAATCGTGTTTTCCTAAGGAACAAACAAGTGACAAACATGCAGAGGCAAGTAAAAAAAAAATATTCCCGACAACTCTACATATGGGCGTTATCTTGTACTTAAACTTTTGTGCTTAAAAACTGAAGAACATGCGTGAGAGGAGGAACTATCTTGCAAAGAATTGCTTGAATATCACAACTGCAGAAACAAGAAAAAATAATCTCATTTGTATGTCTTATAGATATAATAAACGTAATCTTATGCACATATGTTTAACACGATCAACTACTAAAATATTCTTTATGCTTCAACTCTGAACCGTGAACATCGTGACAACGGGATAAAATCGGGACGGTACCGATACAATAGAGACGTTAACAATTCTGTTTGGGTCTTCATCAGTTGTATAGTGTAACCTCTGTCAAACGATGGGTAAATCACAAGGTACGTGTAAAGCATTAGTACAACTTCTGGAATGCGGACAGGGCCATTTTAGTGGTACTAAGATATGTATCAAACATGATGGTAAATCACACTCAAAATGTGCTGCAAGCTAGCAGGGAATTCACCCTGCAAATAATAATGTAACTCGGTCAGATACGTTTCAGCCTGATTTTAATTTTAGTTTCTATTTTAGCCTAATTTCAATCATTCTTGTAGTAGTTAATTTGTGGAAATAAACGTATACCATCCTTCAGAAACGTACACCAAAATGACAGAAAAATAATGAAAACGAAGAAAGGAAACAAATTTGTTTTGATAATCAACTTATAGACTCTGGAGCATTATAACGCTTACACAGCGGTAAATTAATTATCTCTAATGCAAAACTGGTGAGGTTTTACCTCCTACAAAAAAGGGTCACACATAACCACAACCGCAGACTAGTCTACCCCCAGGTAGACAAGCAGTCTTGACATGCAACAGCCCAGCAATATATTTGGAAAAGTACTTAACACAATTTATCATTAAATTGTTACTTGCTTTGCCGGGATAGCTTAAAATGCAGAAAATAGCCGGGATCAGTAGAAAATCAGAAACGTTAAAAGAATTAACCTAAAAGATATTACACTTTCTCATGAAAAGTAGCACAACTCAAATTTTAAAAATTTTGGTTGTGTTGGATAAAACCATTAGCAAATCATTTTCATTTGACATAAATCCAAGCCTATCTGCGCCGGTAGCCGGTAGATACCAGAAAAGTCATATTTTCGTTTTGAAGAATTTTAAATGCAGAATCTCAAGTAAAAAGTCACTTCTTCCCTCCTTCAAAATTATACTTTTCCAGATGTGTCACCTTCCTTGAGAAGGTGCGATATATATACAGTGCAACAGATATATTAAACATAAAATTAGTTTCAAATTATTACAGCTCCAAGTACGAATTACTAACTGCAGACTGTAGGGAGAAAGTGTTGGAGGCTACATCCCTAACGAAGGGGTTCTAGAATTCTAATGAATAATAATTACATTAGTTTTGGCATCAACAGATTCCTTCAAAAGAAAGGCACAGCTATTGGAGCATCTGTTACAGTAGTCTATGCTAACATATGTGTACATGCAGAACTAGCATCGAATATTAAAGACCTTGTGAACCACATATTAGAATATAGATTTGCTGATGATGTAGAAATATCTCCTGGGTCCTAAATAGACAATTTATACAAGAATGCAGGAGGACTTCATTCTAGACAAACTTGGATTAGCTTCCTGGATGTTATACTAAGGAATAGAAAAAACTGGTAGAAAACTCGGAATTTCTGGGAGAAAATCAAGAGAATATGACAGAGAAAACTGGTGGGTGCAAATGCCACATGAACAACCAGTGATGGCTTATTAGAGATCGAAGAACTTAAAATAGTACATAACACAAACAGCTTTTACACACAACATTTAACCAAGAAAGAACTCAACATGGTCAACATCATGCCAAAACACATAAACAAAAAAGAGAGAACTTTCGCTAGAATTCGGCCATTTTAAGGACGAAAACCTATGACACACAAAAGATAAAAGACAATGGAGAAAATAGGATATTTAAACCACTAAGTTTATTAATTGAATAGTGGTTTTACACAATTAAAAGAAGCTGACACCATCAAGAAACCGAGAAGGTAGCAGGGAACATCAATTGAAGAACTGAATTGAAAAACATTCCCAGTCAACAGAAGTATATTTTTCAGGAGGAACGGAAATTTTTTTAAGGTATGCTATCCTATTCAGCGAAAATTATTTTGTATTAAAAAGGGTTTCCATGGTGTGATTACGATATAATATTTATGCAAGTGGATAGCCCTTGAAATATAAATACTGACGAACAGAAAAAATGCAAATATAAAAAAAATTGGACTTGGGATGTTTTGCAACTCAGGTCTTTAATTCCAGAAAGGAAAATAGAGAAACCACAATTATTGTAGAAGAGGTTAATCAAGACAAAACTGGGACAAAAGCGAGAGGGTGACCGCAAAGTTGAAACTTTCCAAACCAAGTGAAATAATTAAAAATTAAAATAAATCCTAATTAAATGAATTTAAATTTATACTTAAAAATAATACATATAATTTTATCAAATTAGAAATACGTTAATAAAGACCAATCAGTGAAACTAATGGATCGGAAAATAGAGTTTAAGACGATAAACCAAGAAACATATAAGCTCGTACAGAAATCCTCGAGAGTCCATGGCAACGTACGAAGCATAAGATACACGCAATGTACACATCCACACATAAACAAATTAAACCCAGTTGTTCAATATGGTAATCGGATATTTAACGAAAGGTGTACACATAATGTACACAAAGTGTATACAACTCTAACAACTTAGAGATAAAAAAAAAAGATCCTAGATAGTGAGAAAACATAGTAAACGGACAGACATAAAACCGGCATATACATACGGGATACACACAATCGCCTGAAAAACTGGCAGACCCTTTCTTGTTTAACCGCGTCCATTGATAATAGCTTTGTACTGATCATACAGTTATCCCTAAAACTGGATGTGTACAAATGTTAAGTTGGTATTATACACTCTATCTTGCGATATACTGCTTAAATTTGGACCTGTTGCCATTTTCAGAAGTTTTCAGAAGATGTGGTAAAAGGAGGTGGCAGTAGTATATGAAATTGGTATTTTAATTGATCGAATACCTGAAACGTATAGTACTTTCGATTTATTAGGTCTGTTCAATAGTATCAATATGTTATATAATCAATGACAAAGCTGCTAGCAAGTTTTCTGACATTTGTTGTATATATTATCTTCTGCGCCCTCATGTTTTCCTTTCTTTTATAATAACTAAATTGAACAATTACCTCTATGATAATATTTGCCTTATAGCCTTTGACTAGTATGGATCTGATAGAGATTGAACAAGTTATCAACCATTGCGTTGAAAAAATATGGAAAACCTCGCTCCCGACGGGCGACAGTGGGGGAATAGAACCTGCGAGCTTCGCAAGTGCTTCTTCGAAGTGCTGCAAAAAACGCATGTTCCACGATAACTCTGTATAATCCGATAGGAGAGAAACAAAATGAACCAAAATAGCTTAAACTTAAGAGGTCAGCTTTCTTCCATTTTCCCCTTTATCCATCTGAAGTTCAAACAAAAAATAGTTAACATGGAGCAATAAATAGAGAAAATATGGCCTAATTGTATAGTAGATGTGGCCAAAATTGTTAGTCATAAATTTAAAAAGCCATAAATTTCAGTATTTGAACATTAAATCGTGCATCAGTGTCATCAAAATTATCAAAATCAAAATTCAAGGTCGGAACCATAAATTACCCCTCTCTTTAGGTTGTGCAGGACATCACCCTCATCGGAAAATTCGAACTTGGAAGCCACCTGCACGAATTGGAAACTACCGAAACTTTTCGACTTTGAACTAATCAAAGGTGCCAGTTTCAGCTCGAGAGAAAGACAACTTTAAAAAAAGTTGGAAAGAAAAAATGTTGAACCATACTATAAATCAGTCGAATTGGGACCTGCGCTTTGGGATGCTAAAGTACAGGAGAGAGAAACGGGCAAGAGAGACAAAGTTTTCAAATGTTCGCCTATTTGGAACTATTGCGTAGAAGGAGAAAGAAACAAAGAAATTGAATATAGTTTTCTAACGAATGCTGAGAGAAGTAGTCTTAAAGGCTGTTGATTTTCTTTTCACTTTATTACGAGAAAAGACGAAACAACAACGCACTCTGATAATGCGTGTATATAATGTGTATATTATTTATATTTGTGTATATCTATATATTTGCATAAACGATATATTTTTATACGATTGCACGTAATTTTAAACCAACAAGATGCAGAATCATGTATAATTTTGTGTTCCGAATGCGGATGAAAGACTTTTTGCGTGCTTTTGTTGTGCAATTCATGCTTCCACATCCAATGCAAGTACTTGATATACATATTTTAACCAGAAAATAAACTACTAATTGTAATTTCTTGAATAGTTACCATGAAAATGAACGATTTCGAATCAATTTTTTTCTTGAAAGGAAAGTTTTACCGAGAAAAGAGTAGTTGAAAGCACATTTATTCATAATATTTAAGGAGAGAACGGACAAATCTAGTACATACGTACGGTTGTTGTCTTGTTTAGGATAAGACACGAGTGTTTTCAACCCGTAATTACACTGTAAAACCTGTTTAAAGCACATCCAATGATAAACCACTATTAGTACACCTTGCCTCTGGAGCCTTCAGATAGAAAACCAGTGTAAAGAATAACTAAAATGCTTTGTTTATTGTATTGATTAATAGCTGTATATAAAAAACAGCGTTAATTTCCTATATGTACTACAGCCTGGTCGTACGGTAGTTATGTACTATATGTACTCGCTTTTTAGCATCGGATAGGAAGCACGTCGAGTCAAATAGAGTTGAGATTTGACTTTAACCTGTTATTTACCTGAATTTATTAATTCGATTGAATGGCTTTTATATACTTAGCCTTTTCCGTTGTATATGGGACTAGACAGGGATTGCCCAAACATTTTGCGGTTAATACTATAACTTGATATCCGCCGCATCTTGTTACCTAAGTGAATGTTGCAATTTATCCGACATTACCTTATTACCGCCAAATAGTTCTTTAGGCAACTTTGGCTCAGGCCAGACGGAAGGATCACCGAAATCAAGAAAGTGGGTGGAAACGAGAGACAAACTACACATCTAACACAAAACATATATGAGACGAAGCAGGACCGAACCATGAACCTCCCGCAACAGAGATCAATGTTCTACCGCTGAGCCAGTATGGCCAACCAGCATTCCTACTATTACGTGTTGTTTGTATTTGTAGGCGAGAGTGAGAATAAGTCAGCTTGAAAATGTGCATTACCTAACAAGCGAGCAAAGCATTGTTTAACGAAGCGCAAGACTGACCCGTTATTGGTATCATGAAATTGCATAAGATACAGGATGCATTTAAGCTATCCTTGTATTGCCGGACACCGAGAGTTGCACACCATACAGGAATAAATCACAAGCATATTAACCCGACCTGCGATTATTCTTTAATGTAATATTAGGTTGCATAGTACATAGGGCATTGAGGACTCAAAGTTTATAATGACCCCATTATGTTTTAGATAAAACAATGCCTTGATCTCATGTAATACTAGGATGCATACTACACAGGATAGCGAGTGTATTGGAGATCCCGGCTCAAAGTTTATAATAATTCGGAAATGTTGAACAGACGTTGTCCACTGAAAACCATGAAATACTAGGTTGCATGCTATAGAGGATATTGACTGTACATAGAGCACAGGACTCAAAGTTTGTAATGATCCAAAATGTGTTAGAGCCGAACTCGCCCACTGAAAGAACGTGCAGTGCTAGTGAAACACCCCCAACCTAATGATCCTAAAAAAGGATCACACAGACAGATAGGGTCGCCAGGAGCCTAGAGTACCCACACAACGCAACTAACCTAACCTCTAGCTCCAACATTTTCTACACCCCAGACGAGCGGCGCAGAATTGCCTTCCAGATTTAAGAATATCTGGGAAAGAGGATTCCAGATCCTTGTGATCGCTGTAAAAAAAAGTAATTTAGATGGAGGGAGGAAATACCGGTAAGGCGACACCTCCAATCGTTTAATTAGATCGTCAGTTCATACTCCGAAGTACCAGCTGGTTCAGATTAGAGACAGATTAAGAAAGAAAACTCAGATCTTTACTTGGGAAATAATCTCAAACGATAATACGCATAACGACTCATATGTGACTCATACTGTGTCTTTACTCACTTCGAAGTGTACAGGGTGGCAAAAGACCATGTCTAACCTTTACCTCAGTAACGCCCACACCTGTAGTCTGGAATCGCAATTCCTGAAATAAAGACGAACGAACACAAACGTATGACGGTCGCAACTTAATCCAAACGTAGTGTCATAACGCACAAATGCAAATAATATATATTCACACAAATCACATGCTGGAGTCACTTCATATGTCAGCGCAGAAATGATTAAAATTCAATATATATTTCCTTTCCCAAGACATCACTTCTCAGCTGGCAAAAGAATCCTACCACTGGTCTACGGGTTTATGAACCGATCTAATCTAATTAAAATCACATCACTCAATACGATAGGTTTACGGAAATACAGAACTAATCTGGTATCAATTGCTGTCAACTTCACGTAACGATTAGTAGCTAAATTCCAATGAATATCAAGTCAAACATTAAATAACTTACTGCACATTATAAATATTACTAAACACTGTAAGAGGATTATCAACTAATGCCGTAGATCGTACCTGGTTAACTGAGAGGTTTCTATACTACGTTCACTGAACATAAACACAAGATATTTTC
>JAGDQP010011853.1:0-51885 GCA_022664845.1 Lepisma saccharinum
ACTTGAATTATTATATTTATTACCATTATTAAAATTTTGATTATATCTTCTACCAGAAGAATTATTTTGAAAATTTGAAGATTTATTATTATTTTAAGATGAATAAAAATTAACCCGCTTAGTTTGAGTACTACTAGATTTAGTTACTTTAGTTGCTTTGATTTTGGGTTTAAATTTACGGTTATTATTAACTTTATTTTTTTTAGGTTTGGTTACATTAGATTTAGAATTAGAAAGGATATTTTTATTTAGCTTAGTATTAGTAGGACTGTTTAAATTTTTTAACATATTAATAAGATTATTTATGCTTTTGGGAGTGTGCAATTTTAATAATTTACCTATAGACTCAGGAAGAGCTTGAATTATTATTTTGATTATATTTTTTTTAACATATGGCGAAGCGTATAATTTATATTTATTTAGCAACTGCCAAGCGAATTGTGCCATATTTTTATAAACACTTGCATGATATTTTACAGAGTAGAGCTGTTGCAAATAACGTTTTTTATGCCTGGGGTTTTCGAAATGATTTAGAAAAGCTTGTATGAAATTTTTGTAAGTAACGAGTTTATTTTTTTTTGTGCGTGTACCAGATTAAAGCTAATTTAGTTAGCCTATGACCAATAACTAACATTTTATTAGAAGACGTTAACTTTATTAGGTCGCTATTTTGAGCAATTTTAGTTAAGAATTTTTTAGTGGATTTAGTATTTAAAAAAACACACTAAAAAAAAAACTAAAAAAAAAAAAAACTAAATATAAAAATGAAACAGCAACTAGGCTGTTACATACTCGATTTCGAAAACTGTTTTAAGACAAAGTCTGTGCATAGCCCAATACAAACGTTCTCAGAACTGTAACAACAATAGTTTCTAGAACTTCACCACGTACTCTTGTGTTGTTGCAGAACCTTTGCTGTTGGAGTATAGAATATATAGTTATACAACATCTATCCATCCCGTGCCAATATCTTGTTATGCACTTTTCTAGGCAATACAAGCTCTATTCTAAGAGAATTGTTGTTTTTAAACAACTGTAGTGAGCGAAACTACACGTAAAATTACATGAACGATATTTGCAGGATTCCCACTAAAACTGGACAAAAAAATTCTCTGATTTTTGCAGATTTTCCAGGTACAGATTTTCGATTTCCCGGTACACATTATTATTATTATTGGGTTATACCACGACAAATCATCCAATTTCAGAAAAAAAACAGTTGCATGACTATTTAAAATTGAAAAAAAATCTTATGTAGGTTCCTACATATCTGAGAAATGAAAACCACTTTTCAAATATATAAATAAATAAATGCGCGTAGTTATACCGGGACGGTCATATTTCCAATACAGTGGATGGCATTTCTTGCTCTAGCAACTAGGTACGAAAACCTAGTCAAACTACAAGAGGTAGAGGACTGAACCAAAATCTTAAGGTTTAGCTCCTAAAGTGCACGTTTAAGATATTAAAGTACCTTTTGTCAAAATTAACTCTTTCTAAAAATTAGGCTGAGAAATGAGAAACAAATTGTAAAAAATCTTAATTTTGAAACCGAAGTTTCATGAAGGAGTTAATTCTAAGCCCACATCTTTTGGTAATGTTTAAACCAACTAACATGGCAGGCAAACAAACATGCCGCTGAATCACATCTCTTTATTGCTACAGACAGGGCTTCAAACAGCCATTCGTAATAAAATGCCTGATTCCAGGCTTAAATATATCAAATGAGTCTTCACGAAATGATCTGAAATTTGTTTTTCCGGACATCTTGCATGTGCCTAACTCACAATAAAAAACATCAACTTTAATATTCAAGTAGACTTGGAACTATAATGTCTCAATTACTAAACTATATTATACAGGACAGACATGTAAAGAAAGACGGAAGACATAAAAACTCCCTCATCCCTTCCTGCAGGGAGCACAT
The DNA here is from genome assembly GCA_022664845.1 of Lepisma saccharinum. Taxonomy (NCBI): domain Eukaryota; kingdom Metazoa; phylum Arthropoda; class Insecta; order Zygentoma; family Lepismatidae; genus Lepisma; species Lepisma saccharinum. The sequence continues at coordinate 1,928 of JAGDQP010011853.1, forward strand.
ACATTCTAACCTCCCACTTTTTCACTGAATAGCGAAGAGATACAACCTTAAACACAGTATTTTTTAAAAATCGACACAGGGTTTGAAAAATATGAATTGGATTTTTCTTTTCTGAAAATAAATTCCATGTCTTTTCCAGGACTCCATCCTGAAAAATAAATTCCCTGACTTTTCCAGGTTCGTGGAAAGCCTGTATTTGATCATTAGATAATACTAATTTACAATCAATTTTCTATGTTGTAATATACTTGACAAAAGGCAGCCAAATGAAACTCGGCGGGAGCCGTTAAAATGAAAGTAATGTAATGACATGTCAATAGTCTCCACCATTGGCAATACACAGCTTGCACAAGCCACAGCAGAGAGGTTACGCCACACGCCTCGTTTGGTAGGGCAGGTCGCAGATCGTAGGGCAGTGTAAGACAGTGTCTGTGTTTGTGATGGAGGCTTTCAAAGAAGAACAGTGCAGTACAATGTGGTTTTTCACAGCCAAAGGTCACACGGCGACGGACATTCACTGCAGAACGAAAACTATGTATGAGCAGCATTGTATAAGTGTTCGTCAGACACTGGGTGTCAAAGCGGCCGGTTATTCTTACAGGATGATTTTTCGAATTTTATTCAAGGTCTTTAAAGAAAGTGCTGGATGGATGATGTCCTACTATTGTAAGCATTAGGCATAATAATTTGTACACAATACCCTATAACAACTTGCATCATCGTAACCCTTGCGCCAGTGAATTCCACGAAACCTGACACAATAACATATGGACCGTTACTGATTGGAGCGCGATACTATCCTGGCCCGTATTGTGACAGTACGAGACTGTGTGACATCACTATGACATTAAAACATGCTGTGCCAACATACAAGGTCACCAACAATCAAGAGCAAAAAGTAAGCCAGCGCAAGAAGGTGATAATGACTCTGCTCTTTGATAACAATGGACCTATAGGTACGGAATTTTTGAAGCGAAGTGTGAAAATCAATGTCGATCGCTACATCAACACCCTTACATTGCTGCGGTATCAAGCAATACCTAGAGGCATGGTTTCCTAACGAGGGGCGATCATCCTTCACAATACGCTAGGACCCACACAGCTAACAGTATGCAAGCTGAATTCCGCAAGTTACATTGCGAGGTTTGCTCATGTGATCATGAACATAGTTACCCAAGGGACTCATATCTTGTGAGTTCGGGTAGGGCAATCCCGGGTTCTCCAGCTGGCCCCAACAATTTATCATCTTTTTGTAGCATGCAAAAGTCATGAATCTGACCTCTGTGAATTCTGTAGGCACTGTGTATCAGAAAGCTAGTGGATAACTCACCTGCAATATTCTGTGCTCCAGTTCAATAAATTTTCTTTTATACTCCGCAATCTTGGCTACAGATACCAAATTTCTGCCCTGAAGTTCGGAAATTTCTTGAGAAACCTTATCAAGGAACGCCTGATGAAGCTGAGTGTCTTGTTCCTGTAACTTCATCCGCCAACGCACCTCTTTAAATCCAACCATAGGAACAGGAATTAGTTTCTCCGGGTTAGGGTTATCCAGCTGCGCTTGTTTCCATAATCTTGGGTCAATACCTGTTAAAAGAATTGTAGAAACTAGATTAGAGCTTCTCAAAATATCAACTTACCAGTATTCATCAACATAAAATATTTGTGGAGTAGTGGTACTAGGGTGATGCCATAGTACTTCCTTGACGTCAGCCCTGTCTCTTAAATGTATTTAACTTAATAGTAGGGTTGGAAAAGAAAACGATTTTTTAATTAAAAAAAAAAACAAGTTTTCTTTGTTTAAAACATTTTTTTTTTGTTTAAACAAAGTTTTTTGGTTTAAATACTTTGCTTTATTTATTTATATTACGTATGGATAGAAAAAAGTTTGTTTCTCCTTAATATTCTTATGCAGCAGCGGAGTTCTGAAGAACGGGACCTACAGCTACAGCTTAAAGTGGAATCCGAACCACTATTCGGTTTGCACCTGAGAGAAATTGTCCTCCCGCAGGACTAAACATTATTAGAACAAAAGAATATTTAGAATTTATGTTTGATTGCAATTTCATAGTAATACTAATGTACGTTACTGGATGCAGTCCATAAATTTTGCCAACTTCCATCAATATATTTAAGCAAAGTTAATTTGGCTTCTCTATGAAACAACAGGCATTCAGGCAAACAGAACGATACAATTTGGTTTCGTTTAGTTTGTTTAGGCTTAACGTCCTTATGTAACAGCAAGGTTATGAACGACAAGACCTTCTGCTTACAGTGACATCAGAACCATCCTTTGGTTTGCACCTCTGGCCCCATCGAGATTAGAACATGGGATCCCTTGATTACAAGGCGAAAAAGATATAAAATGAACGCAGGTAGTTTAATATGTGGAATCGCCACCATGAAGTTCACACTATTTTTGGCATTTTTTTTAAATTTTATATTTATTTTTTTGTTTAAACCAACCAACCCTGCTTACTAGAGACACTTTTATATATACACGGAGAAACTAAAACAAAATTCGCCTTGTACTTCTGCCCTGAGCAATTTTGATACTTCAAATACAAGAAACTTTTCGCTCCCTTATCTAAGAACTTCTTGGCACGCGTACAAAGATATTTTTTAAACCAGGTGTATGTTACATTATGTAATTAATCTTCATGTTTACGTACATGTAAATACGTGTAAATGAAAGAAAGAAAAATTGTGTTTACATTCAAGGTGGGGAACATAATTATTTTATCCTGGGATCCGGATTGGTGGTAATATCGCAATAAAAAGGTCTTTGTGGTCCATATAATTTGTTGAGTAAGACAGAACAGATCCGTATAATTACATAAAACAGGGGGCTTAATTGCGAAAAAATAAGACAGTAAACATGGCGTATGTTAGCATGACTTCATATTACGCTTCATGCTTTTAAGTTTTGAAATATGATGAAAAGGGAAGAGTTCAGTTCAGTTAAAAGTACGCTACTGGCAACTGTGAATGAAATATTCAGAGTAGTCAGCGCATTTTCGGAAACTCTCTGAGAAACTGTTATACACACCTTAGTTGCGAATCTACTGCTAACACGTGGCACTACAGCAACACCGTGGGGCAGTGAGTAAGGGAACAGCTGAGTCGGGAATTCGACCATTCGAAACAACATAATCGGGCGGCGAAACGTGGACAAATGATGTTTGTATCATGGCGCCAGGATATGTTAGCATTACCAGCACACGATACTGAATGACTACTGTGCACACACCTGCGCGTAAGTTTCAGTGGCACGAAAAGAGTGCACTGTGGGCATTACGAGGAAATAACAGACAATGACATGTCGTATAGACAGCAGGCTGTGATAGAATTCCCCGTGAAGGTGGGAGCTACCGCGGGAGATATTCATCGCCGATTGTAAACTGCGTATGGTGATCAGTACATGACTGCAAGTAGTGTACGAAGATGTGTAAAGAATGGAAGTACAGACATTACACCCATCCCCACACAAGTCGTCTGGTCTGCGAACTGTCTCCAATAACGACAACGAGCACATGCGATCATTTGAACAAATGGATACTCAACCTATAATTCGAATAGGACACAGTGCTATCCAGAAAAGGATTGAAAGGCTTGGATATCGTAAAGTATGTTGTCGCTAGGTACCAAGGGACCAGAGAACAGTACGGAAAAATACATGCCCCGAACTGTGGACTCGACAAGGATGATGCTTTTGTTAAGTACAGTCACGGACGATGAAAGTGTGTTTCACCATTATGAACCAGAAAACAAATGCCAAAGCATGAAGTTGCGACGCCCAATATCGCCGGGATGGAAGAAACCAAGAATCATCCCACGGCAGTGTTTTCTGAGATGCGAAAATTGTTCTTCTTGTGGACTTTCAAAACCAAAGGGAAAAATCACGAATGCCAAACGTTACACTGCAACGTCGCGGAAGCTCCATCGAGCAATACACGATAAATGTCCAAACAGGTCATCATCCAACACAACAACGTTCGTTCACGCATGGCAAGAATAAATCGGCAAATATGGTTGAGAAATTCTTATATATATCTCTGTCATAGTCCGGATCTGGCCCCTTCAGACAACACTTGCAACTAGGGACAGGAAGATAGCATCGAGTGTGAAAAAAAAAAGACTGCACTTGACTTACTTAACCTTCAACTACCTTGATCACGTGATCATTAATTTTATTAAATTTCCTAATGTATATACAGCGTAACACGTTTATAACGACATCGGTTATAGCGCCAACTCGCCTATAGCATCATGTTTTCTGTAGTACCAACATATTTCTCATAAGGAATGTGTTTTTTTAACCTCGCTTAAAGCGGTAAACATAAATGCGTCAACCTCGCATACAACGTCATTTTAATCCTTAGTTTAGAGTACGGTTTTCCAAGCACCTGTTTGTCTCGTCTCTTTGGGGCTATTTTTCTCGAGATTCCTGATCTAAAGGACAAATCCCTTTAGTCATAAATCATCATTTCCGACCCACTGTTCAGCTGCGGAAGAAAGGAGAACCATTTTGCCAAACTTTAACTGAAAGAAATGAACTTTCCTTCTCCCCATCTCTCTCCTTTACAGACCACTCCTTCCTATTTTTAAACAGAACCGTTGAGTTTCACTATGAGTACTTGGTTGCAGGGGAGAGAGGGGCGCTTGAAGTAAGGTAACACTGGAAACAAAGACAGAGGGCACCCGCGCCGCTAATGAGAGGGTCGCGGTAGGTTAAAGATACGGAATAGTGTTTTTCAAATCTATTGCTGCTTGACCTCGAAGCTGTGTCTAGTTTCCTTACCCTCCCCCTTCTATCAATGACATTGGGAAACTCTTATAGGGAAGCTCCACATACCATTGTTACCTTCGCACGATCAGTAGTACTACCTTCACTAGTTTAAAGGTTCAGCATAGCTAGAAAAAAGAAAAGCTTTAACTTTGGAAGAAACAGTTGAAGTTATGCGTGAATTTGAGAATGGAAGATGAAAAGCTGATTTTTGTCGTGAATTTAGTCAGATTAATTTTACTGTTCCGTGTAATTTAATACAGTACTCTGTTTTACGTTGTCATCTTTTATCATATTACACGGCTGAACTTTAATAAAGTACTGTACTTTATGTTGTATATCGACTTTGCACTGTTAATAGCAGTTTTTTAAGTAAATACAATCTAAACTAGGCCCATTTAAGTTTGTTCTGCATCATTTTCCATCTTACTCGACTGATAGCATAAAACTCGGTTAAAACGACACTATCTTTCAGGTACCTTTGATGTCGTTATAACAGAGTTCTACTATATATACAGATGCTTATCAGAATAATGGAAACACCTGAACGAAAGTGCAACTTACCAGATTAATATGGTGTCGGGCCACCTTTCGCCTTCAGAACAGCCTTGATGCGACGTGGGATGGAGGCATAGAGGTCGTGAATGGTAGCAAGTGGAATATTACACCATTCCTCGTGCAGGGTATCGGCCAGTTCTGTGAGAGAGAATGGAGGTGGAAATCGTCGCCGGAGTCGTGTTTCCAAGATGGACCACAGATGTTCAATTATGTTGAGATCTGGGGATTGGGCGGGCCAGGGGAGGTGTTGAACTTCATCCCGATGTTCCTCAAACCACGCTGCAACAACTCCAGCTGTGTGAATGGGTGCATTATCATCCTGGAATATGGCGTCATTGTCCGGGAACAACATCCGGACCATAGGATGCAAGTGGTCTCCTAAAATTGCGACATAATCGTTGGCAGTGATGCGTCCGCGAAGTGTGACCACAGGACCCAATGAAAACCATGATATTGCGGCCCACAGCATCACCGTGCCGCCGCCATGTTTCACAGTTGGGCGGAGACACTGCAGATCATACGCTTCTTTGGGCGTTCTCCACACATAAACACGGCCCGTGGTTTGGAATAGGGTGAATGGTGACTCATCCGACCATACCACACGTTTCCAGTCGTCAACGGTCCAAGTTGCATGGTCGCGGCACCATTTGCGGCGTGCTAAAGCGTTCTGGTCCATGATGAGAGGTTTGGCCCGTGCAACACGACCCCGTAAGTTCATGTCATGTAATTCGCGGCGGACTGTGATTGTCGAAACAGGTTGGGGGAGGTGCTGATTGAGTTCCTCCGTCACTTGCGCCGCAGTGGCACGACGGTTCCGCGTGACAATGCGCTTTAATACCCGGCGTGCCTTGTCACTGATGCTTTTCTTCCGCCAACTGTTCCGCTTCCCCGATGTGGTTTTCCCGTGTGTTGTGTAGGCCGTCATCACCTTCGACACTGTCCCTGGCGACACACCTAACACACTAGTCACTGCCGTCACACTCACTCCACATAACCGCGCACCAACAATTTGCCCTCTTTGAAACTTGAGAGGTCTCCCATTTTACACTACCTCCGTCTGCTGCAGCCACTGCACACTCCTGTTCCACGACGCCTGACGTAGTATGGAGACCGACCTAACACACCACCACCAGCAGTCCGGTGCTGCGGTCGCCACGACACCACTGCCAACATATACATCTGACGTGTTGCCAGCTACAGGTGTTTCCATTATTCTGATAAGCATCTGTATATATATATATATATATATTGAAATGGGACTATGATATCAATTCTAAGAGTATATTCATTATATTATGTGTCGGGATATTAAAACATTATTTGTATCGTCAAGGTATATGCACCACAAGACAATACACAATTATGTAAAGAATTTTATAATTCGTTGCAAGACCTGGCAAGTGTGTTTCCGTACGTACATGCAAGCTGATGACCAAAGCAAACAATAGCTGAACTTCCTGGATTGATTCACGCTTATGGAAAGAGCAAGGAGAATGAACCAAACCAGGAAGGTAAGAAAGCAACAAAATTTGTGGAATTTGGAAATGATGTAAAGAGAGGTGACGAGTGGATTGCGAGGAGAAAAAAACAAGATTCGAATTTTGAGACTGGGAGCGTAAGCACCAAGTTTTGGATAGTGGAAAAGTGTACGACAACCGAGACTCGAATACGCGTGTCTCGTTTGCGACGATGGAACGATCATCAGTTTTCAAGTAAGTGCCAAGTCAATCTGTACTTTCTAAAGGGTCACATAATTGCCAGAAGTCACTCAAAACTATTTCGACGTAATTTTCAGTAAAGTTTAATACATTTAGGTAAAAGTTTGTATAAGAAAATATAAATTAATAATAAAAACTGTGTTTGGAAACATTATACGAAATCAAAATGTTTTATTTAATTAGTAAAACCAATGCCATACATATTAAGTAAGCAAACAAGTAATGTGACTCTATTTTGACAGTAGTCAGTTCGCCGGCCTTAATCGGCACAAGTACCGCTGGCTCCGCCCTCACACTGTTCAGCTTTGCAACCGATCGCAGACAAATAGACGCATTTTAAGCCGACGAAACGAGGACTATATATATATATATATATATAAAGAAGTTATTTTTCTTAAAAAATACAAACAAAACCACACCAGGATTCGATCTCGGGTTCTCCGTGTTAGCTTTCCGGCATGCTACCAATACGCCAGATTGGCCGCTTGTCAGTCTTCTTTATAGTTAAGGAGTAATATTTACTGTTTAAGGAGTAATGCGCCTGCGCGAGAATGCCCCCATAGCAATGGCATCTTCCTGTCCCTAGTCGCAAGTTAGACAACAACCTCTTTGGGATAATTAAGGACTAGATGCAAGGAGAATACTATGGTAGCGACAAGGAGACACCTATGGAGTTTTACCAAAGCGAACCAAAATGGATAGAACTCACACGGAAGATTAATAATGGTACGTATTTTCTGTGATATAGCTTCCTTTCATTCAGTTCGTTCTCATGTTGATCACGGCGTTTAGTACGACTTCGTTACTTATTTTAGTGATTTTTTAAGAAAAATATTTCCACTGCTTTTAGCACACAAAAATATGATGTTACAGAAACTTTAGATAGGATCCGCTCGGTTTTCCACCGGTCATTTCATCAAAGCGCACCTAGCCACTGTTCATTTTCAAGATGAGGACACGATGCCACCGGACTTTTGTCACTGGTTCCTTACAAGCGGACGATTTGGCAGGATACTTTTTTTTATCGTCATTAAGACAATTTTCTACTCATTTTATTAAAATTTACTTTCATTTGTTTGAACATTTTATCCTCCTCGAGAGGATATTTTCTTCCTCTTTTCCTCCTCCATCTTTTTAAAACCATTTTGTCGGCATTAAAATGTTACTGTGTTTGTGATATGTTTATTGAGGGATACTACCAGGCTCGAAATGAAGAGGAAATGCAATATTTCTGCGGTATGTTAGACGAATTGGTTCAACTTCAACTGAAATGTAGAATCGAAAAAAAAAAGAAAAAAAAATCAAGACCTGATACTCTTCCACATCCTTGTGTGTGGAAGTGGGATTCAAACTGACGAACACCCTCGAAAAATACACACAAAATTTGGTTGTAGCCGTACTCGGGACTCGAACCTAGAAAGTTTGGTCTAGAGGGTTGGGTGTTTTAATCACATACAGAAAATTGGCCATGTATGCCGTGGAAGTGAAATGGCTAAAACGCTCAGCCAACGACTGCTTCGAGCAGTCACAGCCAAGACCAAACTTTTGTTGTGTATTATTCAACAATTACCATACCCAAAGCCTTCGTGTGTAAAGATAAAATTAATTGTATGGGCGGTAACAGTACTATGGCTTACGCCCGTCACGATATGGGGAAGCCCTTTATTTTCGTTACGTCTAAACTTAGCTGTTAAGAGATTAAAAACAATGAAATCAAAATAGACTGAAAATGTAAAACGACTTCACTCAATAAAGTGAAAACTTCTGGTATTAAATACAGAGGCAGAATAAAACAAAAACTGAAAGTGTATAGGGTTCTCGGTATAAAAAGTTACAAACAAAGATCAAAGCTTGTAGAACGGCCTTCACAGTATATAAAACAACACAAACTTAACAGCCTGGGAATATGTCAACACTTGTGATGTCCATTTCTCGCATAAACATGAAAACTCGTTTTAATATATCTGAATTATCCCCAAGGGTTGACGCCATGTCACTGGAGATATTATAGCGTTATATGAGATATCCTAAAAGCACGTGACGAATACTTAAAACTTCATTACATTCATTACAATGCGGTGGATCCAAACGACGCAACAAACAGCTGTGTGTTAGGCGACTATGTCCTATGCGTAGGCGACATAAAAGCACTTCTTCACGCCTGCTACTACGGCAAGATTTCCATGGACACCCACCTTAATTTCTTTCAGTTTCGTGTGTAAAGGAAACAACATATAACGAAGCTCTTATTGCAACTTCTATAATTCAAGTAGCAAGAAGTCAAGGTTTCAAGAAAGAAGAAGAAAAGAGTTAAAAGTCACCCAACAATTCACTACAGAGAATAAAAATTTTAGCAAGGGAATTTTCCAATAGATCTAAAATATTAAACAGTGAAGTTTTTGAATTTGAATTTATTTAATGCCTGATGGTATCTTTGGCTCAGATCGGGATGGGTTAGGTAGAGGATGCAGAAGGTATTGACCAGGGCCTTACTTAAGGAACCATCCCATCATTCGCCTGGTGAAACTGATGGAAACTCTGGACAACCTCAGTCACGATAGTGGGCCGCGGGGTTCGAACCACGTACCTACCCATTGCTAATCCGAAATCCGCGACCTTACCACCTGGATCACGAGGGCTGCGTATTTTGTTAGAAGTGTGGAACAATGTACAATAAGCCGCGCTTCAGACCCTAATTTTAAGGAATCGTATGTGATTTTATAAATTTATTGTCATTTTCTATTGTACGCTGCTTAACAAACCTGCCTTCAGCAAGCTATGGCACTTTTGCATATAATTTCAAGTAAGTCGCACATGAATTTGTAAATTTCATGTTTGTCATGCACAATGTGTGTTAAGTGGCACAAGAAGTAACAACAAACACGTTCCAACTTTGATTTGTTAATGTTATACCATATACATTCACCGCGATTCTATGAGATGAGGACAAAAAGAATACTAACACTGAATGGCTTGAGCCAACTGTGTTCGAGGTTCAGCGTTACTTTTACAACGCGGGCAGTGTAGATTTAATAGCGGACGATACAGATGTACTACAAAGAAACACCGATGTCTTAGTAGACGCTTGCGATGAGGTAGGCGTATAGGTGAACTGAACGTAGAGAAAACAAAATACATGATAAAAGCGAAGCACAAAGGATGACGGAAATAGACATAATAATTAAGAATCAGATCGCAGAGAAAGTAAAAATTAAATGCTTGGGAGCACATGTAACGAGGTCATGGAAGAAGTCAAAAGTCGCTTAGCATCGGGCAACGCATGTTTCTGTCCAGTCCAGAAACTCCTAACCACGTCGTTATCATCAAGAAATCTGAAATTAAAAATATACAAAATAGTTATTCTGCCGGTAATACTTTACGGTTCTGAAAGCTGGATTACGACCTTGTCAGATAAAAATAAATTGCGTGTGTTTGAGAAGATTTTAAAAAAGATATACAGACCAAAACAAGATAAGATGACTGGAGAATAGAGGAGACTGCATAATGAAGAACTTCACCCGATATTATAAGAATAATTAAATCACGATGGCTAAGATGGGCAGGCCATGTAGTTCGGATGAAAAAAAAAACGAGGATTATATTCCATCGTAATTCGTAAGCCGGAGGGAAAGACATCGTTGGGAGGACGCTCGTGATGAAAAGCAGTTTGACCTTGCCCAAGGGCAAACGTTTGTTACTGCGACGATGATGCGATTTCCGTAAGCCACAGCTAGTTTGTCAGTACATTCACTGGTGGATTCAATTAGTAAGTTATAATTCTCCCGTTGATCCGACAATAAAAATTTGGTACAAAAGCGTCCACTGATGAAAGAATCTTGATACCAAAATGTCCTGGACCCACTTTAGATTAGGTTAACATAAGGAAAAATAACTGTTACCGGAAACAAAGTTTGTTTCCATATTAATATCAATGAACCAGTATCGTACCTGCTGGAGGTGTATCTAAGTACACTTTGAGCTGATCTTTATTTGGTGAAACGTGGGGATGGCAATCTTCAACTCCTATACTGACTAGTTGCTGTTTCTGCATAGGGTTGTTTAAAATGAAATTCGAAACTTCTAGAGCAGGAACACGTCTTGGTACACCTACAAAAAAAACAAATATGTTAACATTTGAATATTATGAAAAAACAAAAGTCTTCTAATTATCAAAACTTTCAGTTCTGACACTATGAGCCATTTCATTCAAAGACAGCATAGTTTTCTAATTGAGGAGTATCCCCCCTAAAGAAAAAAAACTGCATCGAAGTTATTTTTACAGAAGACTCCTTACTTCCCTAAATAAGAAAGTCCAAATCGTGGAAATCTCGAGTGATACTCGGCTAGTTAAACTAATATTTTATTGAAAAAATGTGGAACATGATTTTAAGATTAGCAAAGTTGGCGCCTTTTACAATGGATACGATAACGTGTGTTGTAAAAATAACTTCGACGTGTTGGTCGAATTTTGAAAAACCGCTCCTCAAATTTAAACTCTCGGAAGCTACTCCCACATACTACAATACCATTCCAAATGTACAGGCACACAAAATCAGTGTGTGTATTAGATTCGATGGTAGAGGAGAGTGGTACACAGTGAGAAACCTTTTTTTTCTGCAACGTTTATTTGGCTCGGAGTGAAATGGTGATTACAACAAAATATCCCAAAGTTAGATACATATATCAGCTACAAATTCAGGTATTTTCGTAGTGACCCCAAATGACCTGTCTGTCACTGTCTCACGATTCAATGAACTAAAACTACTTTGAATTAACTATCAAGAAAGAAACTAATCTAATATAATAGGAACTAAAAGTAACTGCTATCTGTAAAAGTTTAATTTGTGCCGAGTGAATACGGTTCAATTGGGTTCGATCACATATTACAAGTCCAGGTGCTATCTAAAGCAAATCCCGAGCCCCCTCCCTTAGTACGAAATTAAAATCTCTACCCAAAATTCGAGATTGAAAAGTTTTCAAAAAGGAATTTTAGCGATTATAAATACGCCAAGAAAGTAAGAAGTTATGCTCAAGCTTAAAATAGGAAGAAAATATAACGAAAAAACAACAAAGTGAAGTAATTTAAAACAAAGACAATAACAACAAAAATATACTTTATAAAAATCCTTTGCGCGGGGTGGATCTAGCCTGCAAGCCGTACTTTGCCCAACTTTGCCCATCACAGTACTCTAAAAATTACGGATTATGTTTCTTTTTTCCACATGGTACACACTGAGACACTGTCTCACTGCGTACCATTAGATAGTGTCTTACTGTGTATCACTGATATATAGGGTTCTACAAAAATGGCGGTTTCAGTCACAAGACACAGCCGGACTCTCTCAATCATTTTTTTGCTAATAGAAAAGAAACGCATTTTGAAGGTGGTATGCATGATGATAGATTAGGAGACAAAATGGCGTTCAGAGAATTCGATAAAAAGGTTAGTAATAGTAACTTTCACACTCGAAAAAATAAAATTTATCTTTAACTTAAGACAAAGACAAAGACCTACCCAATTCAACAGAATGACGTCAAATGGACTTCCCTTCTGACCTGACATCTAGTGCTAGAAACTGAAAGTAGCGGAGAAAATCGCAATGTCTCTCTCTTCCCTATATTATATTCGAGTAAGTACAGTTTACTGGGGTGGAAGTATGATTGCAAGGTCCCTCTAAACTGTACATGTTTTATTACTAATTTTACGCCTTACGTTTCTCTCTCTTCCGATTGTATATTTTATCTTTTATTTATTTCATATTTTACAGGGCAACGAAAAATAGTTTTAAATACATTGCCGTCTATCAAATATTATTTCGAAAAGATTGGTAGCAACTAGAAATTGCAGTTTGCTAACATGGTACGTAAGGAAATGCTTACCAAAATATTATTCGAAATCTGAACGATCACAAATTAAATATGCAATTGCTTGAATTATTATTAACGTCCTAAACGAGCTGATGAGTTTCTATGGACAGGACCTACAGTTAAGGTGGGCTGCGAACTACTCCATTCAAGAGACTCCGAGGGAAATTAAACCCATGACCACGCGCACAGAAAGCAAGCGCGCTAACCTCTCGGCCACACAGAGGTCATTAGACAGGCGACATAACAAATAAAATAATACAGGGTGATTCAAAAGTCAGAATATATAGGGACTTATATACATACTTTTAATACATTGTAATCTTTATTATGTGAACCTTGAACTTCAATACACGCGTGCGTGTGACGTTTCAAGTTCTGCAGAAAGTTCGGCTTAATCATGTCTACACATTGCAAAATACGTTCTTTCAGATGATGGATGTTCTGAGACGAGCACCTTTAAATGACCCCAGAGGTAGAAATCCATCGGTGTTAGGTCTGGAGATCGTGGTGGTCACTTAAAGGAACCACGGAGACCGATCCATGCGCAAAGAAACTGGACATCCAACGAACCATTCAGAAACAAGATGAAAATTCCTATGTAACCTGACTTTGGATCACCCTGTAAATGAAAACTGGCATTTGGTTATTTTCGTTACGTTATTCATGCCAATCTTCATTTTGTTTTCTATATATATATAAACATACCCATACCTTCCTTCCTCAAAATGGAACTACATAAAGTGTCCGAATGCCATGTCCTAATCTACAACTAATAACTAAAAATACACATGCTATGGAATTTACTTTTTTGACAAAATTCACAATACGACATGAAGTATAACGTTGAAATACAAATGAAATAGAATAACAAAATACATTTACAGCTGTAGAGAAGCAAATGAATGAGTAAACAGTTAATACAAACCTTGGATAGGTTTTTCTTGTACATAAAAAATAACGTGGGTTTTGGTATCAGAAAGTGGTTTTAGGCCATCGATTACCACATTAATGTTCGTCGTAGGAGTTGATTTTGGAAAAATGGAAGATAAATTGTTGATTATCTGCTGCTGTTGATTCCTGAAAAATAAATAAATAAATGATAAAAGCATTTTTTTTTACACTGATTTATGACATTACTGAAAATTTGCTCAATAGATGGCAGGACTTTGAAGAACCGTGAAACGAATTGAGCAATGAAAACAAATGTTCTTTTCGTTTTTAGGAATATATTTAATGTTGTATGAATGTTGTTTTGTTTCTAAAATAAGCTGAAGGATCTTTTCGCTGAAGTTTTACATGTGTCATGGTAGTTGTATTAAAAATAAACTTGGGTTTCAACAGAGAAGTGTACCTGCATGAAAGAAATTAACTGGCAGTTAACAATCGACTCTGGAAATAACGTAAATTGGCAAGGTACAGTACATTGTTTCAAAGGTACAACAGTCTCTCCCTTTGCATAACATCAATACAAACCTCACCCTTCACATTCTCATTGCAATTTCCCGCCATTCTTGGTTTACTCCGTAACAATGGAAATGACAAAGTAATGAGTACACTTTAACAACCTTTTACGCAATCGGCCTGAGCCAAAGTAGCCTAAAGGTCTTAAAACTTCAACTACAAATTTGACGAAGTGTTTCAGTAAATTTCATTTATTAACGAATTCATACAACTTAACTAATTCAAACCATATAATCATCAATTTAATATCAACTGTAAGTTTACGTGGCGAGGACCAAATTCTATGCTTACCCAGGGTTCCCACTCATTTGCCAAGATCAAATTCCCTGACTTTTCCAGGTTACTACTCAGAAATTTCCAGGTACCCCATTTTGTATATATATCATAATTCCATGGGAAAATGAAGATCATAGTTGCATGAAAATAAAGATACATCAAAATATTTCACTGTATTCTTTTCTTAAATTGCTTCATGGTTGGCACATTAGCCTCAAAGTAATTTCTAAAACGATCTAACATTAAATGCCTGCTGTAGCTAAATGAAGTTCAAACAATAAGCAATCAAGTTGCCTGACTTTTTCAGGTTTTCAGACAATTTAGTGAAAATTCCCTGACTTTTCCAAGACTTTTTAGTGCTAATCTGGATTCCCTGACTACTCCAGGCTTTCCAGGTGAGTGGGAACCCTGTAACCTTAAACTCGGTATTCTTTTCTCACTGCTATCGAATCGTCTAACAAAATGGCGACTGCAAACACAACCAGTTTCGCCAACCAACACATTGGTTTCATCAAGTGGAAAAAAAAGAAGGTAGGGTAAAATACTGTGGGAATAGATGAAGCCGTCTGTAAAGATGGCCTCTGTCAGTGCTCCATGCAAATGAAATAAAAAATAGCGGTTCTGAGCGGAAACAAGGTAGGTGCAATGTTGTCAAAGTGTATTGGGAAATAGAATCTTGCTGCCAGATACTAAAACTGGAGGACTTGGTTGCACAACTGTATATTTGGTTATATATAGGAAGTTTATGTGTATAGATGTTTGTTTTGTTTAAAAAAAAAGAAGGGTGGTGACGAAATAAATTATTAAACAATTATAATGCTGTTTTATTGCATTTTATTTATTACGTTAAACCACAATTTATTTAAGCTTTGATCTAAATTTAACGCAGGTTGTTTTTTGTGAATAGGAATGCTTTCATGAACCATTCACCCTTGATCGGAATTAGATTTGATAGTATCCTGGCATCGGCTATTTCATGTCTGGTCGTTTTCAGATGTTGTGAGAGAGGTCAGACGATGGGAAATTCCTTCTTTTTGGCATCTCTAATGTGTTTCGTGACCCTGGTGTGTAGGTTACGCTTAGTCATTCCGATATACGGGTCCTTGCCCTGGCAAGTGATCTGGTAAACTCCATAACTTGTGCTTCTTGGAACATAGTAACTTTAAAATTGGGTTTAAAAAAAAGTTATGGAGTTAACCAGATCGCGAAATTTGTTGTTTGTAATTGCCTTTTTGTTAGGCGGTTCGATGGCAGCTTGAAGGTAAGTATACATCAATTTAATACCTTAACACTAATAAAATACATCATCGTAATCAACTTTTATTCCCACATTTTCTTACGTGCAGTCAAGATGTGAGGTGTCGGTGTGAAGTAACACTAAATCCTAACTGTTCATGCCTGTCCGACCTAGAACCTTATCAAAATTAAAAACGCAAAAGACAATGATAGAAAACCTATAACTTCAAGGTCAATCCATTTTTAAATATGAGGACAGTTGAAGGGTGAAAAGTAGTACAAAAAGCAATTAATATCATTTTGTGAACTTCGATCAATTTGTTTAATTAAGAATGTGATGCAAGAAAACTCTTGGACATTGATTACTTTTGTATTGCAATGGAATGTTCGTCAAGTTGTCTTAAAAAAATGGAAACCAAGTTTTACTTGAATCACTCTTATTTGTGTTGAGCCAAGGATTTTTGTTATGAAGAACCAAGACTCTTTCACGATCCTATCAACACGTGAAACCAACTTATAAACGATGCGAGATGAAGTGTTTTGACTCGTTTTAAGTGCATAGACAGGCAAGATACTGAATGGATCAACGCTTTTGCCTTCCTGATTTGTTCTTTCACTCTAGTTTTAGGTGAGATCGGTTCGTTACGATACCACTAAGTGTTTCATCGTATCGCAGGAGATTTCATAGATAAACTGATCAGAAAAAATAACTTTTAAAACCAGTTTGATATACTGTTTGAACAGCATTACTTAAAGCACGGAAAATTTATTTTTAAGATTGTTTTCTATAGGATATACGTATTCTATATACGAGGGTACGTTTCTTCCAATATTCAAGATACATTCAAAGCTTCAAGAAAAACAAACAAAAGCAACATACTTGTTTTATTTTCATAAAACTCTCTCGATGGTTGCCTCTAAGTCTTGTTGCAAATTAGAAAATTTTGTACAATTTTCTCCGAGTTTTCTTACCTTAATTCAGATTCCTTCTTATTAAATGTTAAAGCAACAAGTCCTTCCGCATTGTCAGTTGAAGGCATGCAACTATATCCAATCGCCTTGAATCTACAGAACGGATTCTCTTTCGTGTATTCCACTGGCGGAGCGTTTTGAGCATAATAACCTACACAAAAAAAGAAATCAAATTATATTAGAACTCTTTTAAGAAATCAAATTATATTAGAACTCTATTAAGAAATCAAAATAAACATAAATAATCCGTACAGGAAACAGTTCCAGGAATCACACACGAATTGGAAATCCCATTCAGACGAACTTCCAAGTTCCATTCTTAGGATCTGTAAAGACCAGAGCACTCAATAGGTGGTATAAGGTAATACAGAGTGCCGCTTTACAAGCGGTATGGATTCCAATCCTTGTGTTCACATTAGGATATGTTGTTCAAAACATGATTATGCGCATAACGATATCCGGAGGTTGGTGGAGCACTTACATTTGTTATTAGGCTTGCAACCTAATCATATTCCATGTCACAGCCATCCTGATTACTGTGCATATTCTTAAGAAAAAGAGTAACGTATCAAACTTTGCATGGTACTTAGAAGAGGGGAGGACTTTTTTATCTTGGAATCGAAAAGGGGTCATGTGTAACATCATTTTAACCCTATATTACAAAGGCGATCTGTACTAAACATTATTAAAAAGGCGTAGTCTTACAGACTACTTTAGAAAATAATAAAAAAACAACACATTTTTTAAAATTTAACATGTCATAAGCTTTAAAGCAACCTTTACAGAGTTTTGAATGACATATCTAGTAGACTTGGCACTCACAGCAGATACTGGCTTGATGGTCCCCACACATGGCTTCAGCACTAGTCGCGTAGTCTGTCAGGCGACACCTTTATAATCTAATTTATGTGCTGTACTTCTTAAGCAACGTTGGAAGTAACGCAAACACAATGCTGTAGTCTACTAGACGATATGAATTAAAAATGACACAGAAAAAAAGCGAGTAGGAAGGCAACGACCCTTCATCTTCATTGCCTATTCATGCACTGAAGGTGCGTACACGGAAAATGAAAGGTGTAGACCTAGCGAAAGAGGGGCGGGGGAGATTTTAGCACTAGTCGCGTAGTCTGTCAGACGACGCCTTTGTAATCCAGGGTTAAGCAAGATATTAATGAGAAATTCACATGCGAGACAGTTTTTCAGTATCTCTAATCTGTTGCTTGATAGCAATGAATTTTGAAATGAAGCAATTAGTTACAGATCAAGTAATGAAACAATAACATCGTCAGTGACCTAAAAATTGAGCAACGTGACTATTTTGATTTAAGGTATTCAAAGTAAATGAAAGATGGCTGCTAGAGTTCATTATACCGCTAGCACGTTTTCCCATACAAATTTAAGTGCTATGCAGTTTCAATTCTACCTTCATTTTCTCAATATATACAGAATATATTCCTTCAGAGTATGCAGAGTGGCTGAGACTTGTAACTCACCCTGTGCATGGATATGATTGAGCGACAAGCCATACTACTAACAGCATAGTACTCCACCAACACCTTGATGTCATTCTTCCGGCGTAATCATGTTTTGAATAACGCATAGTAATTCAATACAGGGTCTGGGATCCATATCGGTTTTAAATGAATCACTCCGTACAGTACTCTTGACCTATCAAACAAGTAAGTACTTACTAAAGTGTGGCTCCTACAAGATTTCACTTGACAGTTCCAGGTAATGTTGGCAACATTTACAAAACTGAATAAGCTGATTTTGTATCACGTGTAGAGTAATATTAATACTAAGAATATTCCTCTCTAGTTTACCGTAATAGTGGGACTACTTTTTTTCTTTTTGTTTTTAGAACAGCGCCTTCAATCACAAATAGCGAGCAGCCGTAGCTCAGTTGGTGTAGCATTGGCTTAGCATTCAGCAGGACCTGGAAACGATCCCAGCGACCACCCAACTTGACTGATGTTTTTCTAGCTTTATTCCTGTCATACCATGTTAATGACGGGATGGAACCTGCAAACAAGTCCCTGGTCAACATTCTCTCCCCCACCCTATGCCGACCTGTTCTAGTGGCCTAAAGTCCATACATTTATTCAATCATAAATACAATGAACTACCATACGCAACAAGGGATTTCCGTGCGTCATTATAGAAAAAGATGTGCACACTGAGACGTTCTCATTCATTCACATGTCACCACGTGGACTGATGCTATTTATTTGGTCAATACTAGACTACAGTCAAGTGAAATATAGTATCGGCTCCACTCTGAAGGCAGTATTTCCGTACGACATTGAATTCTTTAAATTTCTTGAGAACTAACACTTGCATGCACTGACCTATACAACTCAGAAATCCATGCAATTTGGAAAAGACAATCATTGTTTCACATATTTTTTTCTTCCCTTTTAGGCTTCAATTCTTTTAAAATTCTTTTTCTTAATATATTCACAGGAAATCACAAGAAACAGTTCTGCTCTTGTAGCTTTTAGACAGCTAGAATTTTTCGACAGGAATATAAAAGAAATCTAAGACTGTGTTCAGCTAAATTTAAATATACATATCAACCCGGTAATATAACAATGAACAAAATTCTGATCTTATAATATTTTAAGATGAAATCCCTCGACTTTTTCCACGTCGAGCAACATTTCTGGTTCTTTCCGGTTTTCCAAGTCAATGGATATTCTAACATTTTTAAATGAGAGAAGGTATACAAGTTATATATCACCCCCCCCCCCCACATAAAAAAGAAACAAGGACCATTTTTTTTTTTAGATAAATAGAATACAGAAAGAGAAGTAGTTCTGCCGGAACACACTGATTAGTTACTATGTTTCACTTGATCCAATCAAGTTGTATCAGGTGCGTTAAAAGACAAAACTGAAAGACCTATTATATTATACACTGAAACTGCCATAGGTACGAGTCCCAACGAAGTTAAAGAAATACTGAGCCGTTTATCAAAGCTCAAGGAAACTTGTGTGTATGTGGACATCAGATGCTGGCACGTGGTTTTTGTATACGCTTATACACAATTTCAAGAGTCCAAAAGTCTTTACACGTACAAAGAAAATAATTCAAAGACGTCAGAAGCGTCTGTTTTCCCGTAACAGTAGAATCTCAAGCATAGCATTATTTATCGAATTTTGAATTTTATTCATAGCCTTTAAACTTCTAAGGCTCAGGCTGGGATAGGGGATGGGAAAGGATGCGAGAAGGTGTAGGCCAGGACCAAAGTTGAAGGTACCATCTCAGCATTTGCCTGGTGTGACTGATGGGGAAACCCCTAGAAAAACCTCAGTCAGGATGGTTGACCCCTAAGATTGAACCTATAACCTCCCGAATGCTAAGCCAACGCTCTACCACTAACAGTAAGCCACGGCAGCTCGGTCAGTATTAATCGAAAGAACCACTGAAAAAAAAAATACGGATTTCGTGCTTATGGAGTAGCAAAGAAGTTTGACGTGAGTGTACGGGAATGATTATCAAAAAATAAATATGAGATTATCTGACAAATATCGAAAAAAAAAAAGAGCAAGGCGAAGTGCAGCAACCCGACAAGTAGCTGGTAGTCCCCTAGAGGAATGTGCAACCATGCAGTCTCGACTGCCGTCCACAATTCGTGGTTGTTGCAGGTGGAGGATCCTGGGCACGAATAGCCCGTTAAATGATACCCAACATGTGCTCGAAAAGGTTCTTGTCCGGTGATCTAGGTGGCCAAATTATGCATTGGAAGTTGCCAGAATGTTCCTCAAACCAGTCGTGCCCCATTGCGGCCCGGTGACATGGCGCATTGTCATCCTGAAAAACACCGTTGTTCGCAGGGTACACGAAGTTCATGAAGGGCTAGAGATGGTCACCAAGCAGCTGAACATAGCGCTGAGCGGTCAATGTCCTGTTCAAGCGGTGTCCGGTCAAAACAGCGACTACCAAATTAGCGATAAAATAGTTTTCATGTACCTATTCGACAATTCCCGCCGCCATCTTGAAAAAATGCGCTTTCTGCTTTATCTTTGTTATTTCTTGGAATAATTTGTTCAAACAAACGAAGTTTGACTCAGATCGATGTACCTGATTGGTTTTCATGTATTTTTTCCACTGCCCGCCGTTATCTTCAAAACCGAACTATCCACTTTTCCTTGGTTATTTCTTAGAATATCTTTACTAGAGAAAGTTCTATTCAGATACTAAACTAACTAACTCTATGGCTTATGGAACTCGCAAGTTCATCGCCGCAGTAACAAACGTTCGCCATTGGATTCTATCCTGGGCAGTATCAAGCCAGTTTTCATCACGAACACCTACTTCTCGAAGATCTCTTCTAATATTGTCCTCCCAACGACGTCTCGGTCTTCCCAATGGCCTCTTTCCATCGGGCCTTCCAACCAGGATTGAATATAATCTTCGTTTTTCCCCCATCCGAGCTACATGCCCTGCCCACCTTAGTCGTCTCGATTTCATTATTTTTACAACATCTGGTGAATCGTACAGTCCGTGGAGTTCTTCATTATGCAGTCTCCTCCACTCTCCAGTCATCTCGTCCCGTTTCGGCCCATATATCTTTCTCAAAACCTTATTTTCAAATACACGTAATTTATGTTTATCTGCTAGGGTCGTACTCCAACTTTCGCAACCGTAAAGTATTACCGGCAGAATAACCGTTCTGTATATTTTTAATTTTAATTCCCTTGATATTAATCGCGATGTTAGAAGTTTTTGGACTGAGTAGAAACATGCGTTCCCCGATACTAAGCGACTTTTTATTTCTTCCGTGACCTCATTTTTGCTTGTTACGTATGCTCCCAAGTATTTAAATTTGTTTACTTTCTCTATGACCTCATCCCTAATTCTTATGTTTTTAATTCCTTCATTCCCTGTGCTTCGGCTTGTTACCATGTATTTTGTTTTATCTATGTTTACCTGTAGACCTATCTCATCGCACGCTTCTACTAAGACATCGGTGTTGCTTTGTAGTGCATCTATATCGTCCCCTATTAAATCTACATCATCCGCGTATACAAACAGTTGATTCAAACCATTCAATGATAGTCCCTTTTTGTCCCCTTTAATTTTTAAAATCGCATATTCTAACGCGAAGTTAAACAGTAGTGGTGACAAGGCATCGCCTTGTTTCAATCCGTTGCGAATCTTGAAACTATCTGACATATTATTACCTATCCGTACTCTGCTTATGGGGTCGCTGAGACACATCTTCACTAGTTGGACCAATTTTTTCGGTATTCCAAATCGTATCAGGATACTGTATAACTTTTCCCTTTTGATAGAATCATATGCTTTCTTAAAATCAATGAATAGCTGATGAACCGTCCCATTGTATTCCCATTTCTTCTCCAAAATTTGTCTTAAAGCAAAAATCTGGTCCAACGTGGATCTATTTCTCCTAAATCCACATTGGTGATCTCCAATTATTTCATCTACGTATACATTTAGGCGTGTTAACAGAATATTACTTAATACCTTGTAACAAGTTGGAAGTAACGAGATTCCGCGGTAATTATTGCATTCCGACTTATCGCCTTTTTTGTAAATCGGAACAATTATTGATGTTTTCCATTCCTTTGGGAGCTCCTCCTTTCTCCATATAGCACTTATCAATTTATGTAGTTCCTTGGTTAGTGCCGTTCCTCCTGTTTTAATTAATTCGGCTGGAATATTGTCTATTCCTGGTGATTTGAAATTTTTCAATTTCTTAACCGACATTTCGATCTCGATCTCGCTAGGTTCGGGAATCCACGGTTCTGCGGTATGGATTTCAAATTCCTCTGTTTGTTCCCCGCTGTGTACATTAAGAAGTTTGTCGAAATAACTTTTCCACACATCGACAATTTTAGTCGGATCCGCCTGAAGATCTCCACGTTCATTTCTAATCATTCCTAACCTCGGCTGGTAACCTTTTCTTAACGAGTTTACCCCTTTGTATAGATCTCGTATGTTATTTGTCTTCCCGTTTTCCTCAATCTCCTGAATCTTCTGCGTCAGATATTCTCGCTTTTTGTTTCTGAACCCTAGTGTGGCGTTTCGTTTCGCGTTACTGTAGTGGTTGGTATTTGCTTCGCTTTTATTACTTAGCCATCGTTGCCTTGCTTGTTTTCGTTCCTCATGAAGTTTAATGCATTCATCATCAAACCAAGGTTTGTTTTTCTGTTGTTTCTTCTCACCTACGCGTTCCTTCGCTGCGCTCTTAATTGTTTCACGAATTGCCTCCCACATCTTACTTACATCAATTTCACTATTAATATCATCATTATTATTACTCGAGTCGGCTAGGATTTCGAACCTATTTGAGAGTTCGAGTTGGTAATCTGCTCTTATGCTCGGATTATTTAATAGTTTCACTTCGAATTTCAGTTGTTTTGATCCCTTGCTTTCTCTGTTCGCGATGCATAACTTTTCCCTTACTTTTGTGATCACTAATTGATGGTCGGTGTCACCTTCCGCTCCTCTGTACGACCTAACGTCCATTATGTTGGTGTGTCTTCGTCTGTCTACTAATACGTGATCGATCTGGTTGAGAGTTTTGCCGTCCGGAGATACCCACGTGTATTTGTGTATGTCTTTGTGTTCAAAGTACGTGCTCTTTACCAGTAAGTTTTTCGAAATCGCGAAAGTTATCAGTCTTTCTCCATTGTTGTTGGTCTTTTCGTGAAGACTGTATTTGCCTATAGTAGGTCTATATTTTTCTTCCCTCCCTACCTTTGCATTGAAATCACCCAACACAATTTTCGAATTATACTTCGGTAATCGGTCAAACAACCTTTCTAGCTCATCGTAGAATATATCTTTGTCGTTATCAGTAGCCACCTCGGTCGGAGCATAGACGTTTAATAAAACCGTGTTGCCCCATCGAGTACGTATCGTAACGTACGATAGTCTTTCGTTTACGAACTCTATATTCTGAACCGCCTGAAGGATACTATTCTTAATGAGGAACCCTGTTCCGAAATCGTGAGACTGTGTTCCCCCGTAGTAGAAAGTGTACTTGTCCTGTGGGATACTATCTTGACCCTCCCACCGAACTTCTTGTATCGCTAATATGTCTAGCTCGTACTTTTCGGTCTCGTGTACCGCCACCTGAAGAGCGCCCGTTTGGTATAATGTTCGTACGTTCCATGTTCCTATTCTAAGGTCTTTCTTAATCCTGTTCATAGAGCCCCCTGAAGCAGTCTCAGCCCGGAGATCCGAATGAGGGACTAGTTTACCTCCGGAATATTTTACCCCAGGAGAATCCATGAACCATATGTTACTATTTCTTGACATGTTTTAGCGGTGTAGAGTTGTCAGCTCTACGACCTCGCAGTAAAGGTAGACATTCAAGATGTCGCCCTCTGTCCATCTCTGAGCCTTGCCGATGTCATTCATCTTCAGCCTCAGAGTGGTAATGGTGATGCTGCTTCCCCTCACCATGATATTTTTGTTCGGGGTTATCGTCCCCTAGCCTTTGTAGATCCCTCTACTAACTGCAAGGCAGCAGTACTGGTTTTGGTCCGCCCCGGAATATTTCCGGTACCCACCATATCTGGTCGGCATTCCCCTATCCGCCACCTGGGGAGGCGCCTGGTGGAAGACCAGTAACTCCAACCCGGTCTATTCAGATACAAATACATCAATATATTTAATACACTTTTTTATTTTTTAAATGTCTCAACATTGATATGATACCTAAAATTATATCGAGACGTAAAATAAAATTTGTTTGGTCGTTGTAAATATTTAATGATATTTACAAAGCAATAATATTTAATATTTACCAGGAACTAAAATATTTAATATTTTACACAGTAGAAAATGAAGCTTGAACAGCCTATAAGTGTTTTATGTTAACTGGAATACGATCACTACAAAAATAATTATTACTACTCGATACACAACACACACGAACGCTGTTTCCTACACTTGAAAATCGAAGTTGTGCGCAATACCGTGCAAGAAGTTAACCAGTGGTCTGTTCGCATAGTCATCAACTATTCATCTAATGTTGTGGGCACATTGCCTGTAAATACGTCTGCTAGGTGGTTTTTCATTCTCAGGAATCAGCTGTTCCATGAGCATTTCGTTCAGTGACTGTTCTTTCTTCAAACCTTGAAGAAATTTCCAGACATTGGTATGATGTGCATCAAGAAGGTGGTTGAACTTCCTGTGCCACCCTTCGATGGAATTATTCAAGCAAGTTGAACCCTTCCAGTGATTTTATAAATGTTAACGCCACGTCGTACTTAACTCAAACATACA
Source organism: Lepisma saccharinum (assembly GCA_022664845.1). NCBI lineage: Eukaryota > Metazoa > Arthropoda > Insecta > Zygentoma > Lepismatidae > Lepisma > Lepisma saccharinum. Next base: position 27,065 of record JAGDQP010011853.1, read on the forward strand.
AGTTTGTTCTTCGTACTTTAGAGAACCATTGAAATGAGTAAAAAGGAAATTTGCGTTAATATAAACTATGAAATCGAAACAAATTCTGAGCATAGGCCTGAAAAACGGTAGATATTTTAAATGTTCTGGTTCACTGATAAAAGAAAATTATTTGTTTAGGAACTGTATACTCCATGTGGTAAGGTTCTGTACGAAACTGCACTTGAAACAAAACTAATGTTTGACAGATATAACAGTTTCAAAGTAAAATCATTGTCTTGATCAGAGAGTACACCCTCACATACCCTTGTATACATTTATACAAGAATTACGAATTCCCTTCACATTCATGTAAGCTTTATTCTTTTCAGTTTTTCACGAATCACTTCCTTCCAGTTTATCTTCCTTAATATTTATAAGAATTTTGTCCCACAATGGAAGGTACACTGAGAAATAAATCTATACGTACGATCGTATTGAAGGAAGTTATACAAACAGAGTATAGTTAATACGAACAATAGATGTTTTATATGTGTGTGTCCGTCCTCCCACTTTCTTCATTCCACCAATCATTTCCTCATCATTCACTTTCCTTTATCACCGTCTCCTTTAGCCCTAGTTGCATAACTGTGGGACGGTAAACCCAATCGTTTCATTTGATTTAAGCATATTGTATTGTAGAGGCATGGCGTATTCTCTGGTAGGACTTTTGTCCTTGTAATTACAGGATTTATGCATGACGCATACTTTTTTTCGTATAGCGTCTACGTGTTTTTCTCAGTGTAGGTTGCTTCTAACAAAATTAGCCAACGGTGGGAAGTTGCCAAATAGGTACATGAAAACTATTTTATCGCTGTTTTTGTCGCTCGCTCTTCTGGTCGTTCGCTGTTTTGACAGTTGTTGTTTTTGCACTCGCTATTTTGTCCGTAAACCGGTTCAAGCGGACCAAAGTAGCCAAACCATGCCAGGTAAACACGACCCACACCATGACGGATCAACCACCTGCTTGCACGGTGCCTAGTTCACAACTTGAGTCTATGTCCTCAAGGGGTCTGCGCCATATCCGGACCCTACCATCCGCGCGTACCAACTGGAAACCTGAATAATCTGACCACGCTACGCGTTGCCAGTCCTCGTAGTTATGTATCCTATAACGAGATGTCTGGAATCTGTTATGTGACCTATCGTACCTGTAGTTCGTACCCTCGGAGACCAACCATGATGCTCCGAACCTAGAACTTATGCTTATCTTCAAGGAAAACGGAACTTGGAGAGTCTACACGATTACTGCCAGGGTACAGGAGCCATTCAAGAGTCCTATATGATTACTGCCAGGGTTTTTATCCCGAATAAACAGTGTCTTAACTAAGAACTCCGAATTATTCTGCCAGGGATTTCTCCCTGAGAAGATTAAGTAATCTTAAAACATTATTATTCAACGAGAACCTTTCTTCTCATTCTCTAAGGTTCAAGGTTCTATGTCTCTATCTAACTTTCCTCAGGTTCTCCTTTTACTACTGAGCTTACATGTTTCATCTAATAGCGATTCACCTTTAGAGTTACTGTTAAGGAATCTCATATTTGTAAATATTTAACATAATTCATAATATAAAATTAAATACACAATTTTAAAAGCAGTAATTCAAAATATTAAAAAAAGACGTTCACTGAGAGTTCGTGTTAAAACAGCGGTGACATCAATCGATGAAACTTTCAACACCTCGCGAAAATAATATATATTCGCATTATGAATTTGAATTTTTTTTACAAGACCTTTAGGCAACTTTGACTCACGCCGTATGGATGATGATGGGAGAATTGGTGGACTGAAGAAAGTGGGAGGAAACGAGACAACTCCGAGGGAACCGACGCACGCGGTGTTTGTCCACCACAAAGTCTATATGGTATGAGCACGGATCTAACCGAGGACCCCAACCACCAGAGGTGAGCGCTGTACCACTGAGCAGCCACTGCGGTCCCTTCGGATTATGAAACAATAAACGAAAAAAACATTATATAAAACAGAAGTTCGACGCAAACTTTGTCTCTTGTATTTATCAACCTTTTTGTTAATGTTTTATGTTCTTCAGTATCATTCATTCTGCTTATTTATAATCCAGCTCAGGCCACTCTGCTCATGGCTGCTAATTATTTTAGATTCAAATTATAAAACTGTGTTAAGAAAATATTTCATTTTCCAAATTGACAAAACAACACCTCTTACTACGTAACAACGCCTAAAAAGCATTAATAACAGCCCATAACAAATCTAGTAATTCGTTCTCATCTATATTTACAGTATGAAACAAATTCTTTCTCAGACAGTGTGTTAGAACACGAAGATCTGACCTCCCTGAAAAATAATAATAAAAAATAAACATATGTATTCCTTACGTACAAAAAACGTGGACAACAACACCTTTCAAGACTCGCAAGATTCAGCCAAAAATCAGTTAATATTCACTGAAGTAATAAAACTTATTTAGCCCTCCGCTCAAAAATGTCTAATTAAATTTTGTCTTTTTTCCTCGATACATTTTCTACCGACGAAATACATGCTCTCACGTAAGTTCACAATGATACCAATAGGATCTATTTTAAGTTCTTATAAAGCTATCCATATCTGAGACTGGTTCACTTTCTTAGGTAACGAAACGAAGGGAACGGAAACACTGTTAGAACGTCCAGTTTCCGTGCCATATATATTTAAAGTAACGCCACTTACTCGTTCGTATTGCCCGACAGATTGAACAAGTAGCTTCTGAAGGTTGTCCTCTCCTTCTTAGGAGTTCAACATATTTATTTATGGTATACTACTATGGACCTTAGTGGAATAAGACAGCATTTTTTTTTTGAGAGCGAGAGAGAGAGCGAGAGCGAGAGAGAGAGAGAGATATGCGCTCAAGTGCCTTTGCTAATAATTAATATGGAATGTGCCCTGGAGTTCGTTTCTCTTGGTTTCCTAATAGAAAATAAAAATGATCACACGTCATCCAACCTTATTCAACAAAGGTCCAGTACTAGATTCGCCAAACTCTTTACAATAATACTGATTACAGTCTCACAATTACCTCTACTTCAAGCAATTAAGGAGAAAGTTAAGAAAATTTCCACCACAAAACCTTCCCTCGTTTCAATATATTCTCTGAAATTATGGAGACCAGATATCTATAAAGAGAATGTAATCCTATTGTTCAACAGTTACATTGCCGAATGTTATATCTTGGTCTAAGAGGCAAAAATCCCTAACATTTTTCAAGGCTGAAGGATCTCCATAGATACTACTCGTACAACGAGTGATGATTCATTCTTCAGTATGCGATATATGAGGCGAAAAGCACACACGTTTGTCAAAATAGAAAGCGTGTGCTGATTATCAGAACAAGGAAGGGGTGGGAAAACATGATTTTAAGAGGATTACTCATTGATACCTGTCAACTTCCTTATCTCAAGTCCCCATGATTTGAAGGAATATACAATACTAAGATTGTAACAAGACTTACGCTTTCAATTCAGAAAGGAGTATTTAAGAGGAGGAAAGAGTCCATAGTAGGTGAGAAAAAGGTTTGTTAACTATTTTGCATGGAGTTGGTCTTGCAAGATTGAGAGATGTGGACGAAAAAAAAAAGAATATGGTGAATTTGAATTTATTTTAAGGCCTTTAGGCAACTACGGCTCAGGCCGTATGGATGATGATGGGATGAATTGGTGGAATATTAGTGTCACCTCGAGTTTTGTAGTACAGTCACGGAAGTATGTATTACAGGAGTTAAATAAAAACTACTATTTAGTTTTTTATTTAAATTATATTTATGGACCAGACAGGCAGTTATGATTAAACCGTGACATGTCTGAGGAACGGCATGTGGCAGGCTTAAACTAAAACATGACTCTCTGGTCCCTAAATATAAGTTAAATAGAAACTAAATGCTACACCATAGACTAAAGAATTACTAGATTTCAACAATACTTACTTCCGTGACTGAACACTATACATAATCTATACTATCACTGAAGGAAATAGAGGAAAAGGAAGATGGTTTCTAATATTTACGAAGAGAGAGGAATATTTTCCGGCAAATGTTAGAAGAAGGCATAAAACAGTGAGAGTTACAAGACGAGGGCTGTCCAACTGAACGATGACCTCAAAGAATAAGATACATGTTAATCGATTTACCCAGTTATATGCAAGCACCTGACTTTACGAACTGATGAAATTAACTAAAACTCTCAACAGGGTGCTAAATCAAGGACAAGCGCACAATACAATATTTAAAAAGTTACCTTTTCCAACACCCCACTGTGCCTGCAGAACATTCCATCTTTGTAAAATTGCGTCTCTTTCATCGCCGTACAGATTAACACAGAACAGGGAACTGTAGAGAGCCTCATTAGGGTTGATTTGTTGCTGCTGTGGTTGTGCTAAACCTAGAAAAGGAAATAATTGGTAATTTTGAACATGCTCCAACGAGAGAACTACAAAGCAACTATGATCGTAGGTTTTTTTTAATATATAAGATCAATTTATAGATATGCTACGCTCATCCACTCTATTGTTGACATGATCCGTCCCTAATACCTAATACTTTATACAATGACAAAGAAGGAACAGACCATAATATATTAAACACTGCATAAGTACAGATAGAAAAAAAAAATCCTAGTAGCTTTCGGATATATTCTTTGACTTCTCGCAATACACGATTTCCATTCATTTGGGCAGAACGAATTCCTTGACTTGTACAGGTTTTCCTTGTAACTATTTATATAGTTACAGAGCATCATACATACACTTTCTATACTTTCATATAGCACACAGATGATGTGTAATCAAATTACACTCGTTACTTTCGTCTCCACGTCGTGTAAAATTTATATTATTATACGTTTCGATCTACGCTAATATCGTCTTCAGTAATTCTGATATGTAAAAGTTGGACAACGAACGTAAGTATGTAGTACAGAAGTCAAGAGGATACGAATTCTTTTGAAATTTAAATCAGTAGTGTGGACAGATGCGGAAAGCAGGCGAGTTTTAAATTTGTTAAGTTACTAGTTTGCTCTGTTCTTCTACCTCTTATTTTTATGTTTTAAAACAGTCTCTTAGAAAGGAAACTGTCCTTATCTGTACTTGGAAAGTTTCCAAGTAGAAGATTTAGAAGGTGTTACCACCATTATATAAGATGGTCAAATAAAGTAGAAAAATACGTACTTACATATCAGAATACGGAGACAGACGAAGATGAACTTAAAAAAACAAAACGGCAACGTTTCGCCAAGGCGTCTTCACATAATATTAGAGGAGACAGGCAGAGGCAGAGAGCGGCCGTGTTACCAACTGACGCTAGGTAACAGAAAGGCTAAGTTATGTAGATGGGAAAACAACTAAAAGGGGCCGGAGAAAACACAAAATGGTGAAGGAAACGTGGAGTTTCTAGGAGTCAGTGAAAGGTATCCTGAAGGAATGAGAGTAAAGAACCAGAGGAGAAGGTAAAAATAATACCGTAACAATAATGAAGATAATGGAAATAAAAACTTTATTCTGTATGGGCCACTTTAGTAACTTTGGCTTCGGCCCGTCAAGATTATGAATGCGATGCTAGTTAAAATTCACATTCATGTCCCAGTCGAGATTCGAACCCAGGATCGTTGAGTCGCTGGCTTAGCACCCCAACCCTCACGGCTTCCAGGTCGGTAGTGTACTTTTCTGTGATTATTTCCTATCTATTCCTTTCAACAGCATACTCATTTCCAGATGCCTGTAATACTCAACTACTCAAGTTCCTCCTTTTTGAACTGTACCTAAGAATTAGTTTTAATGCCGCATTAGGTAAATAATTTGAGGAGTTCGCCTTCTGTGAGGAATAGTAAATAAAATCAAATCCAGTGTTGGTACGATTCTCTTTCGGCAATTAGTGATTTCTCATGACTCTCCAGCGCATCTTTAACAACAGTGTCCTCAACTCGTTGAGAGTGGCCAGTCTGCCCCCGATCACACTTTCTCTGTAAACAGTTTTACTCTTTACCTCTGAACCAATCGCCGAAATGCATTGAACTGCAGAAAATTTTATAGATTTTCAATTCTTTTAAAGTGTCCTGGGTAAATGTTTTTTTTTTTTTGATTTGATTTTACGCAAGATGTTGACACGTGGTGTGATTAAATTGAGCATCTAATATTCAGATTTCTAAATATATTTCCACGAAATTATGCAATTTTTCTAAGACTTTGCTACTTATACGCTGATTTCATTGGCTTTCCAAATCAGCGAGGATCAGAATTATTTATCGCCATTACTTGTCCTTTTAGCATTATTTTTCGCGTTTTTTTAACCTCTATGTTCCTAAAGATAGATCACATTTTCAATAAACTTTATTTTTTTAAAAAGTAAATAAGGTAGTAGCGCATCTGACTACGAATCGGGTGGTCCTGCTTCAAATCCCGGCCACGACACTGGATATTTTTCGTCAATGCTCCCATGTCTTGCGCCATGAGGTGCACTCAGCCTATCAAACTGAGTACCAGAGTGTCCTTGGTATTTCTGGTCACCTTGGGAGGTAAATGCGGTCGAGAGTGGGACTGACCTCGTGCCGTCGGTCAAGAATATGCGGAGCGGTACTTCCATATCCTCCATGCGCGGTATAAATAAATACATTAACATTGTTTTCTTTAATAAATTTTTACGGATAGAATCCAACGGGGAACGTTTGTTAGTACGGCGATGAACTTGCGAGTTCCGTAAGCCAGAGTTAGTTTTGTTAGTTACTTTTAGGGATTTTTACAGCGGCCGGGACGATACACATTCTGTTAGTATTTCTTCTTTTTTTTAAAAAAAAAAAAAAAATCTGTTTATGGGAAAAGCAAGAGGAAAGCATCAGCCTTGGCCTCAATAACATGTACCAATCCGGTATCCGTTTGGTGGGACTGAGGAAAACAGGAAAAAACAATCAGATTGGTGCTGTGAAAAAGATTCGAAAATCCTCTGCCTCTCTAGTCCTGACTGAGTCACTGAACAATGAAGGCTCGGTTTAACCATGTTATAATACAAGATTCATGTGAAATGTAGCAAAAGTGGAAAAAAAAGGCTCAAAACCCATATCACTTACGCGGTGACGTGAAAAGAAACAGGGCACATAAACTATACTTACACTATCCAAGTTGTCTGAAATATGTTTACGAGGGTGCGAGACTTTAGCTTCCTCAGCATTGTAAGTCGATACGAACTCCAACAAATTAACTACAGGTTGAAATACCTTTATGTTCCATTGAACGACTGTAGAATCACCGAAGTTTTTTATACTTATTATTGTCATTATTTAACTACATACTGTATTTTGAAGAGTAGAATCCAACAACCCTCATAATGTATCTCATAATGTATGTCTTACTCAGCAATTGACGTGGAAAAGATAGTTAAACCAATAAGTATACAGTATTCAAGAAAAAAATATTTGAATATTCTTGTAAGTAATAAACAAAGTAATTAAGGCAGAATAAGGCCAATTACCTGTCCCAGGTAGTGGTCCAAAGAGTGAGGATCCACCTCCTCCCAATCCAGGAGTACCTCCGAACCCAAATGAAGCTCCTGGCGCTGTAGCAGTCTTCGACAAAGTTCCAAATGGACTAATTCCAAACGCTATAACGAAACAGTAATTTAATTAGTAAAACAACAAAAACACATTACCCAATAATAGGCTTAAATACTAACTTGCATTAATTAAATGCAATAAGATCACTAGTTAGTTTCGTAACAACTTTAGGTCGCTAACGACAACTGTGTATGTGTGTTTCTTCATACCTGCAACATAGAACTTGTTTCAAGTACATTAATAATTTAAATATCTTTGTTATTAATAATATAAAAATTAAATAGAACACAATTATCCCAACCCTCGAAGCAAGAAAAGGAGGAGCTGCTGGGAATTACATGCAGTTAAAGCCGTGTTCATGGTTTGCAGAGAGGAGGAGAATTTTCACGATGCTGACACGGAAGATTTCGTCAAAGGTATGGTCGTGGTGTGAAGTGTGTTAAGAAATGGGGAGATGAGGTAATTTTGATTTGAAGGAGTAACGATGGTTATTGATGCGGATGGTTAGAGGTGTTTGGGTCTCTCCAGCGTAGAACATAGGTTACAGCGTAGAGATACATAATGTTGGAAGAAATGCTGCTGCCGGAGTGTAAGAAAGGGTATGTTTTGCGAAGGAATGTTCAAAGGCGAGACTGGGATCAAAAATGGAATAGGTTCTGGAGCGTGGACTTGTCAGTTTTGGGGTGAATGGGTCTAGATTTTGACAGAACTTGTTGAGATATGGGGATCTGCGGTAGACTATTTCAAGGTGTAAGGAAAAAAAACTCTTTTAATATCAATTGTCACAGTCAATATGAAAGAATAATCCTGTAGCGGCCGCCATCGAACAGTTTCAACTGAGCACAACAAAGAAAGGATTGTTGCAATCTTAAGGAACAACAGACGTCTTACAGTGAATAAAATCGAGGCAACGCTAAAAATACGAAACAATACAGTCCAGATGATGAACAAATCGAAAACGCTGTGTCTGTACCTAAAAAATATAGTAAAAAATTCCTAAAAATATATTAAAATACAGTAAAATAAGCTAAAACTAGTAAAATGTACAAAAGTACTGTAAAATATGCTAAAATATAGTAAAACGTATTACCAATAAAAGAAGCGTCAATGTGTTCACAAAACCTAGAAATGTTTAAATTACCTTATTCACGGGGAAACAGCAATGATAAAAACAAGACATCTGATAAATATCCGAACTCTACTCATAAGCCAAATAAATTATAAAGAAACTAGCATCATGAACTAGTACATTTACCTGATGTCCCAGTTTGCTGCTGGCCTAGACCTGTTGAAAATAAATTGCTGGTAGGAGCTTGCTGTGTCCCGAAACCGGTACTCCCAAACCCAGGTGCAGAGGAGGCAGATCCAGCGCCGAACGCAGAAAATCCGGTATTTGCACTAGGAAAGCCTGTTGCTGCTGTGGATGTTGTCCCAAAACCTGGCTGACTGGGAAATCCAAATGCACTTGTAGACGCTGCCGGAGCTCCAGTTGAACCTAAAGTCCCGAATCCTAAACCAGCAGATGTGCTTGTTGTTCCGAATATTGGCGCGGTCGTCGTAGGATTAGGATTAGTAAAAGTGAATCCACTTTGCGCTCCAAAACCTATTTAAAAGGAAACCTTCAATCAGACATAATACAAGCATACACAAAAGCACATATATGTTGCGTGGAATTTACAAGAAAGGCAATACAAATATAAATTAACTCAGTACTCCTGGTGCACGAGTGGTAACGTTCTTGCTTTGTTATCATGGAAGTCTCGTATTCTATCCCCGGTAGTAATACAAGTGGTTCGAGGTCCACATTATCCTGTGGATCTCGTCCTTAGAACGTCCTTTGTAATGGAAAACAAATATTGGTTCTCCTTGCCCAAGGGCCTTGAGGCTAACGACATGCCTCTGGGCAAATACTAATCATCGTCACTCAAATGAAAGCATAATGCGATTTATTGATTGAATTCAATTTTTAGTAAGTGGAATATGATAACAGCTCATTTTACTGGCTTAAAACGAAGTTTATCTAGTATAAAATTCAAAGTCTGTCTGTCTGTATGTATGTTTGTATGTACGTGTGTGGAAGCTTGTCTGTTATACAAATCCACAACGCCGTACAATCACAAAAGAATAAACTTCAGGAAGGCTGAATTTAATTTGGTCTGACCAGTAACTATGGCACAAGCTTGTCACATGTCATGCCTCAGGCATACGACGATTACACACTGTCTGGCCTATAAATCAAATTTAATTAAAAAAAAAATAGGTGCTAGGTTTCAAGAATACATTTTAGAGTGAGCGTGCCAATTTGGACCAAATATCTGTGTAAATTCTTCAATTGATCAGCGAAAGACCAGGTCTATGTTTCTTTACTAGGTATACATTGAACGGCTACAATTTTTGATATAACATTGCAAAATACACTGTAGGGTCTTAAATCCACAACGTCGGAGTCATACAAGTAATATACAAGCTGATATGCCTGCTCGTTTGTGCGGGGTCAAATACGAGAAGGTACCCAAAATAAACCGGAATTTTGTTATAAAATTGTGTGTATTTATTTTTGGGTGCTACAACTTGAATCGCTTTCAAAGTGCTGTCTATTTGATGAAACGCACCGGTTTAAACGAGTTTTCCATTTTCGAAGCAGTCGTGAAACTCTTGCCAAGTGATACCTTTTAATGGCTCCGTCGTTTTTCCTTTACCTCTGCAAAACGTTTTCATTTGATGATTATTTTTTCTCATTTGCGGGAATAAAACAAAGTCACTCGGAGCAAGATGGAGTGAATATGGCGGGTGCAAAAGCTGGATCATGTTGTTTTCCATTAAAAATAGTTTCACAATCAAGGTTTTGTCTGCTGCTGTAGCACATTTTTTTTCTGCAACTCTTTTCATTTGCAATTTCTTGCTCAAAGTCCGTTGGCAGGAACTCCAGGCGCACCAAACAAATCAACAAGGTTATCAGTGGTTCTGCGACGGTCTTCCATAATCACTCCACCAGTTCTGGCGATGTTTTCATCCGTTCGGGAGGTCGAGAGTCGCCCTGAGCGAGGTTGGTCTTCAAGTGGCCTCGAAGCAAAAGACACTCGTACAGTTTTGTTTTTCCCAGAGCAGCTTCCTTGTAAGCAGTTTCAAGCGTTACAGCTGTTCCCCAAACAGAACACAGAATTTCATAGCCTCACACGTTGTTTCCAGTTTTCAGTCATCACAAAAATCGCCCAACAAGCGAAAGGCGCTTAACAAAAATATTTATTACGTGACACCACGACTTCACTCGACAACGCTGGTCGGTAGACTGATGCAAAAGGATCCCAGCAAGAGGCAGCTAGCGGCGGAAGCATGTACTACAACGGATCCGGCCACCAGAGAATGATTCCGGTTTCTTTTGGGTACCCCCTCGTCTATTTGGCAGCTATTCAAAACATGGTCACTAAGTATACATATTGCAACCAGACGTGGTCAAGGTACCATCCCAGAAATCCGCGATCAAGGAAAACTAGGCAAAAGCCATCAGGAGTACGCCAGCTGGGTGCAGACTCACGACCTTCCGAGTGTGAAGACAACACTTTATCTACTAAACTACGGTGCTTGACATTCATAACTATAACGCCCACAATTTATTTCTATCTCAAAATTCAAAAACTGATCTTTTTTTTAATTGTATGCTGTGGCATGAAATATATCGTGATCAGGATGACTGGGTTCAAAACCCTGGCAGTATAATGTCACTAATTGCTGAACGAGTGTCATGGTAATTTAGTAGGTAATCGTTGCTACGTCTTGGTAAACGATGTCAAGAATTATGGGATGGTTTACACAAAAGACGAGTACTAATGCATTCAGTACGAATCTTTTCTAAGAGAAGTTTATGCGTGGAAAATCGATGCGGTCATGTTGGACTGCGAAAAGAGATAACATATGTTAATCGAAGAGCATGTTCCTCAGACAATTTTAGGAGTACTAAAAGTTACGCTATGTTGGTATTATAAAACTTTACAGGCGTTAAACAATACGTGTGACTTTTATCCCCATGATGTCCCAATCAGTTATTTAAAGTAGCCTTTGCTTTTGTTTACTTTTGACTTTGGCGACAATACCTAGCTGACCGCCAGCAAAGTGTTATTCTGTCTGTCGCTGATTCTCAGTTGTGTACTATTACATCTGGGGTACCACAGGTTTTCGTCCTCGGACTCTTCCTTTTTGTTATGTTCATGGACGACCTCATGGCTACTACAATGAATCTTCAAGCAACATTCTTATGTATGCAGATGACTGTAAATTTTTTAGAGAAACCAAAACTCTTGATAATGTAACGCAACTCAGTCGGATATTGTAATTTTCTCTTCATGGTGCAAAATATGGCAGTTCAAAATTAACACTAATAAATGTACTACCCTCATAATTAGTCTTAAGAATCGTAGAAACCTCTTCGAAGTTCGTATGATGTTAAAACAACCCATCTTGCCTAAATTTCATCACATAAAGATCTCGTTGTTTCGATCGATTTGAAGATCATGTTACAATGTCTACTAAAAAAGCCATGAAACTTCTACGTTTACTTGATAGCAGGGGTGCAAAAAATGTGTGGACCCCTGAAATTTCCCCCGATCCTACTGTTATGTCCTAAAAATTTTCCCCAAAATTTCCGAACATATATCTTTACATTAAAATTTACCAGCTGGCCATAAGGCAAATAAGTAAATGTTTTTATTATGTAATTTATATAAGGTTTGGCTAAGAATGATACTGAACAATGCGTAATACAAATAAATTTAACAAAAAAGTAGGATAAACAAGCTACAAATTAACAAATTCCACAAAAATGGCTTTGCTACTCTCTAATCGCAAACTTTTAAGGAAAGGAGCCCTAACGTTTGTGATAGATACAGAATATTACTTGTCATTGAGATCAGAACAGGTGGCACCGGCGCTTGATCCCGGGACCTCCTAATTACAAGCAAAACACACTATCGAATAATCTATCTTGTGTTACAATAATTACTGTCAATGTAATTATGCATTTCAGTGAAAATTCCATTAAATTGTTTGATGGTACGGCAATGCCATGCAGTGATCGATTTGTTATAAATTACGAAGGATCCTAAAACTAGTGGCTGCTGGTAAGTTTCAACATACTACCTGTTTGGGTAGAAATACAAAGATTTTATCCCTGGTTGGGGTGATATTCGGAATCATCAACCGGGAATGTAATTCTCACGCACCAGGGAAAATCCCCTGCATCCCCCTCGGCAAATCGAACACGGTTTAAGTTCCGAAGAGGGGTGAACTACAAGAAAACTTACAGAAGAAATGATGCGGTTGAAAGGATATGGAGTTCGTGAATATTGCAAAAATGCAATTAGTGCCGTCTCGTACTGATGTACAATAAAGCAGAAAAGGCGGTGAAGAAGAGGGAACTTTTGCAGTAGCAGAAGGTAATTTAGAGCGGGAAGTAAGGTTAAGGTTTACTTTATCTACTCCAAACGTCCACAACCCTATCGATCAATATTACACGCTCTACACCACTCGTTTTCATAAACTATTTATCACTGACACTTCCATACTCACAACCCGAAATGGAGGTATACAAAAAATAGTACAACCACACGACAATAATTAATTCATAAAACAGGCACTCCAGTTGATTCGCAGACGGATATAGTGGCACGCGGAGGAATACGAATGGCGTCACACTGATCTGGCATTTTTTTAGCTTTTCCATTCTTTTACTGTTTATAAGTTAAGCTTAAGCGAGTTAGGTTAGGTTAGAAAAGTCAGGTTCGATTTTTTTTTTTATTTACGCAGTTTATCATACAGCCATCTGTGATGTATCGTATCCCGGCCTGCGCTGTGCCTGTGTTGTCATTGTAACACCTGATAATACGCTGTAGTCTACCATTTGACTTAGCCAATGACGAAGAAATTCTGTAAATCACTTATGCATCGCCGTTGTTGTTGTGTTATCTAAGATTCTTTAGATTCCGGGAAATTAATTTGCGCCTTAAATATTTTTTGTTTGTTGGCTAAAATTTCCCCCGAGCCTGGCTCGCCGGATCAGACATATTCTACACCCCTGCGTACCGGTATCGGGAAAGGAAAAAAATGAAAAAAATGATTTCTTACCGATAGTAAAATTTTCGAAACAATTTTTAAATCGGTTTAATGTAAGGGGACAATTAGGTCGGGGTAGCGCGCTCACCTCTGATACATGGGATGCCCGGCTCGTGCCATGTGGTGGGCAAACACTATGTGCATGGGTTTTCTCGGGGTTCTCTCATTTCCTGTTACTTCCTTAATTCCAACAGTTCACCCATCATCATCCATTGGGTCTGAGCCAAAGTTGCCTAATGCTCTTTAATAAAATTACAACGAAGTGACAATCAACTTCGTTAATTGAATTTATGTATGGCCTTAAGGCATCCATGGCTCACGCTGGCATATGTAGAAGAACGGATGCGGGAAGAAGTAGACTAGAGGGCACAAGCTAAATGTATCATCCCCGACATTTGCCTGGCGTGACGGTTGAAGAAACATCTGTCATGATGTTTGACCTTTGGTATCGAACCTAGGGCCTTCCGAATGCGAAACCAAAACTCTACCAATTGAGCTACACCCGCTCGGTATATTCGACCCCCTGGTGGATCCCTTTAAAATTAAAATTTGACATAATTTTTTATTTATGATACATTTATATGCATATGTACATTACTTATATCGTAATTATTCTACAGAGATTCTCTTGAAGTTTTTTGCGTGTATAAGATGAGCTTCCCGACTTTCTTACTATCGAAATGATCCCGTTTGTTCAGTGATTTGTCCTCTGCATGATACTACGTTTTATGCGCATAAGGTACTTCTTCAATTCTCGTGTTTTCGGATAAGTCCCAATTGGTCCTAAGTTACTTCTGTGCATGCATCACACAGACATTTATGTCCGAGGATTTTTGTTTTTTCGATTATCGGGGAAGTCCAGATTTTGCTTTCTAATTGTTTAGTAGTATAGTCTTCTTTGTGTTCGCCTTAATTATCAGAAATAAAAAAAGTATTGTAAATTTTAAATGACACTATTATTATAGAGCTAGAAATAACACAATAGTAATTTGCATTCTAATAACCGAAAATGCATCAGTTTTCATTATTATGCACCTCTATGACGTGTCCTCATTTCAGAAATCATTTAAAAACAAAACTTTACAAAAAAAAAAAAAAAAAAAAAAAACACTGGGTTTTAAAGTGGGTTTTCTCAAACGGGCCCAACCCGAAAAAAAAACAGTGCTTTTTTTCGGGCTGGGCCCAACTTGGCAAACCCTGACCCCTGAGCTACGGCGGCTCCGTGCCACCTATGTAATGTGAAGATCAATGCGAGCGTTCATTGTGTATTACTCCTCATACATCTATAAGACTTTTACTACTCAAACATCTCGATAAAGGTGGTATCGGGCGGGAGAAGATTCATGCACAAACACAGTAATGCCGAGTGAGTGGAGCGAACGAAGACAGGTTTGGTGAAGCCAAGTAAGGTCTTTTCCATTACGTCTTGCTATAACGGACACAATAGTTTCCTCGTCTTCCGCACCATTTCTGCTTTATTTGACATCAATTCGAGATAGCACTCGTTATATTTTTCAATATTAACGAACTCCGCGTTATTTTAACAATACCATTATTCTGTAAATTTTACCTTTCAGTTCACCCTTCTACAGAAATTGACCCGAAGTGTTTGTGTGAATCATTTACAATGAACCAAGTGGTATAAAGCGTGCACACGGCAAAACACAACACAATAGCTGCCTGTCATAAAATGCACGTAATTCGTAATATCGTCAAGTAACATTCTTATGTATAATGACGACTGTAAACTTTTTAGAGAAATTCAAAGCCTTGATGTAATGTACTATAGTCGGATATTATAATTTTCTCTTCGTGGTGCGATAAATTTCATCTCAAAATTAACACTGATAAATGTACTACCCTCACAATTAGTCTTAAGAAACGTCTTCTTCAAAGTTTGTATCATCTTAACACAACCCCACCTCTTGCCCAAATTTCATCACATAAAGATCTCGGCTTTCGCTTTCGTGTCCCATCCACACTCGATTTCAGCAAACGAAAGCTCTTAAAAGTCTTCATATTAAACCCCTGTTAGCACGTATATACTTGCATGACTTCAAATACCTGTATAAAATTATTAATGAGCATTCCAGATCTAACGATATTCTTCGAGTTCTTGTAAGATCCATTTGCAGTACTGACCTGTTTGCTTTGCAAGCACGCAGGCTTGCTATTGTACAGCGTTCTCTAATTTACAGGTTGTCATCTCAGTATAACAGAGTTTCAAGCCATCTTGATTTTACTCTACCATATAACCACTTTATGAAAAACCTGGTATCGATACCTGATTGAAGTTGACGTAATGATTTTGTCTTTATGTCTTGATATTCTTCCTGTTAATGTATTTGTTCATTTTTATCTTATTTTGTATTGATTATTTACCTTTGTTTGACAACTATGTAAAATAGCCATTAGTGCTGTATCTGGGTTCTTGTTAAATAAATAAATAAATAAATATAAGGAATTTCAGTTTAACCCAGCTACCAGAATCCTAGCCTGAGCCAAAAATCCATAAAAAAGTTCAAATTCTAACAGTACCTAGCCTAACCACAGCTTCACTGATGTGAAGGATCTGAGGAAGTTTTTTTGAAGGGTTACATATGAGGTGTTGATCGCCGTATTACCAATAATTTCTTCGAGCTCATATTTTATACTATTAACTTTCGATATATTGTGTCTATTACTACACGATGAGGATCAGTCTTAACTCTTAAACCTGCGGTACAAAACCAAAACATGAAAATGCGTGCAGTTATAGTTTTACGTCGCCAGACCACCACTTGATATTTTTCGTTTTGATTTTCACTGTTCCTTTCTATTTCACTTCCGAAAGCTAAATTTCTGCGCGCATCGCGGCTTGAAAGTCCCATTCCGGTACTTTTACACTATATGCACTTCGGGCCATATACGCCCGTTTTCAGGATTTTCCCTCATTTACACTTACAATGCTTTGGATATACTTATAGACACTTAAAACATCTGCACTTATCTTAATAAAAGTAGTGATCAAGGGCTTTCGGAAGTTAGTTAAGGTCAAGTGCGGTGTTTTTTATTGCACACGCGACTACAAGAGGTTCCCACTGTTTCCCGCTAATTCACAACCGCAAGGGAGGTTAGTTCGTATTCATGGCGTTGCGATCGGTTTTCACATCGTCTTTTCCTTACAATGGCCGAACCTTGCCCTTTTAAGCGGGTAAGAAACCTTCGTTACTTACAGTAATTAGGCACTTTAGACAAGTAGCACAGCGCACATTTTACATAAGACACCTTCCTTTATTTACCCACGAAGTCCATTTTTCCTGTAAATTTTCCATTTTTGGCGACGTAAAACTATAGCAGCACCTGAAATTTTTTTTGTCTACTCATGTACGACGTACAAACAGTTAAATATATGTGGGGGGAAAACTAGGCTTTACTTTAGTTTACGTGAAGCGTGATTTTTCGGAAGTCAGATTCATGAATCGGAATCCCGATAATGGGCATTACTTTAGTAGTGACGCACCAATTTTAAAATCACTAAAACCAAACCAAAATAACTTAAAACACACACATTACGTGTTCATGGGAGGCGAGCGGTTTACGCAAGTGTTTTCTTGCACTTTTTGTAGATTATCTTAGATTAGTGACCACATGAACGTGGAGGTTAGGTAAGGTTAGGTGCGGTCATGTATCATTACAAAATGTATTTTTATATGTTCACATTTATTATTAATAATTTCTTATTTTCCTTTTTCGTAAATTATCCTAAATTACTGAACAAGTGAACGTGGAGGTTAGGTAAAGTTAGGGCATTACTATAGTAGTGACGCACCAATTTTAAAATCACTAAAACCAAACCAAAATCACTTAAAACACACACAATACGTGTTCATGGGAGGCGAGCGGTTTACGCAATTGTTTTCTTGCACTTTTTGTAGATTATCTTAGATTAGTGACCATATGAACGTGGAGGTTAGGTAAGGTTAGATGCGGTCATGTATCATTACAAAATGTATTATTATATGTTCACATTTATTATTAATATTCCTTATTTTCCTTTTTCGTAAATTATCTTAAATTACTGAACATATGAACGTGGAGGTTAGGTAAAGTTAGGTGCGGTGATGCATCTTTACAAAATATATTTTGACACATATTCACACTCACCTTCAACACACAGGCGTGTTAACTCTCCCAATTTCCGTTGTGTACAGTTGACTCGGGGCCTTTTCCTTTCCTTACATAAATACTCTGCTAAATAACATTCAAAATGCACTACCCTCGTCACTTCCATACGATTCAATAACAATAACGCAAGAAATGTCATAATCATCACAAAGACACGCCATTTCAACACTGCCTTACCGCCTTCCACATTACAACTGTAACTCTACGCAAAATAGTTCCTTCCGCCACAACATGCAGTGCGTCCTAAAACATCTTAAAATCACACTACAAACATATTATTAAACACTTATAATGTTACCCACATTACTATTTTGCTCCCAATTACAAACATCACACAATTATCTCAATTCATCCTGTAAATTTCTAAAAATTGGTGCGTCACTACTACAGTTAACCCCAATAATGTTACATCATAATGACATGTGATGTTTTGCTATAAAAATCACGGGCAGTGTGTCGAGTGAGCGACAGCGAAGACGAGTTAGAAAAGGTCAGGTTAGATTTTTCATTATATGCGTTGCAAATTACCTTTAAGACATATCACCTGTGACTGCTCCATTTATGGTTCCAAATGGAACACCCGGCGTATACTAAACAGAAGCCAGAAACCAACATAAATATATGTGCAAAAACATTCTAACCTCTATTTCCAGACTGAGTAGTAGTAGTTGTAGTTCCGGTACCAAAACTGAAAGGTGAAGCTGAAGTGCCTGGATTTGAAACGAAAGGTGTTGCAGTACCCACTGTACCTGAAAACGCCATATTGATCAACAAGCAATTTGCACGAAAAACACACTATTTCTCCTACTTTTTACTTGTGACAATCATTTAAAATGAACTTTCTGGTGTCACCTCAAACCGCGCTCTTCCAGAAAGTAGACAATATTCGCTTAACGTTTTTCAATTGTTTCCGATAGTGGGGTGTTTACTAGTGATGCCAACAACAGAGCTGAGAAACACGCCACTGTAACATAAAAAAGTCACCAGAACGCACTAAATGAAACTTTAAGAAGTCGATAAACAATCTAGGGCACAAAAATGCTTCGTTTTGGCGCTATAGGCTACCAAAAGCGTGGGAAAATGAACTTCCATAACAAATATCATTGACCGTAGAACTTGTGCAGCATAGTATTCTCAACGGATACAACCCTGTGTGATCTTCTTACCCTAATACTACGGTATGGGTAGATTAAATAAAGGATATTGTGTCGTTGGGCAATTTGCTGACCTCTCATTTTCTCATTCTCACCAGGTAAAACCTGGATGGTACCTACTTCAAGGCCTTGGTCTGGATGTTGTACTGTTTATCTCGATTCTATTTTTGTCAGGGTCGAGAGATAATGTCCCTCCATAGTTAGATAAGCTTAAATCTAAAAGTCAGGTAGACCAGAAAAAACAGAAACAACCACAGTAGCACATGAACGTTGGCCGTTCATTTGACCCATATCGCCTCACATCGTTAAAGCGGGCGCGAGAGCGGCCCCGCTTGAGCCCACGTCGATCGATGTGGGATGAACATCGATTATTGGTATCACTAGTTTACCTATTTTCTAAGCAATATTTTTTCAGAACTATTTGGAATGACTTCTGTTATGAAAGAACTCATGTAGAAACACTTCCGGGACGAACAGCCCACATGCGCAGTATATAACTACCTTAAAAAAACAAACTATAAAAAAAAAACTTTTTTCTACCAGGAAAGAGATAAAGAAAAACACAAGGAATTCATAAAAAATAGCAAAGATAAAAAAAAACAGTCGCGTAGCTTGAACTATAAGTAACACCAAGAAGCGCTCAATTCGGCAGCTCGAGTTTGGTGTTGTGGCTAACGCAGCGGGAAGCTGATCCGAAGGTCCGGGGTTTGAACCTTGGCGTCGGTTTTACACATATTTTTTAAAGGAAATTAAAATTTCTTTAGTTTTTTATGTAAATACACAAAAAGAAATTTAATAAACGTTGTGATTTATAATTTAAAAGAGGCCACTAAAAATTAAGGATGGCCATTTCCGGAAAAATAGTTTTCCGGAAATCACATTTTCAGCTCTCCGGAAATTTTCCGCTTATTCAGAAAATTTTCCGTTTTTCGCTTTTCAGAAAATTTTCCGTTTTCCGTAAAACTTCAGTTCATCGCTTTCGGGAAATTTTCCGTCTTGAGTAAAATTTCCGTTTTTATCATTTTGTAGATAATTGTTGTTTTTCAGGAAAATATAACTAAAGAGAAATCCTTTTCTATCTTAGGATGGAGGGTAAGATTTCGGTCTGTGTATATGGATAATTACCAGCTTGGAACATTTATTAGCATATCTTATTACTGAGTTGTTTCCTATATATTGCTACAGTCTTTGTACGACGGATGAAAGTGAGTGTTTCTAGAATTCGGAGGTATATGAAGTAATTATAGTTATGATGTGAAAAGTATGCTAATGAGCCAACCTTTTATTAATACATCGTGCCCGACTTCTCAACTTTTGAGCTTACATACTACGGAACATTTTCGACAATCTTACGGGATAAATAAAGGAAAAAGCAAACCCAACTTTTATGTTTCCATCCTCCTTAATCAATAAAGCAATTAAATGCATTTGAAAATATTAGTACTTAAATTAGTACGCTAATTTTAAGAACAGCAACAAACTGACACAAATTATACAATTAGGTATTTAAGTATTTCCAATGGATTGATGTCTTGACGACCATCCAGCACCTTCCGACAATGATATGACACTTTAAAAAATACGCAATTAGATAAAAATAATAAATTGATGCATCCTTGTGGCTATTGCCCATTTTGAACAAGATGACAGCCGTTTTGTCTTTGATTATTTAATTTGTAATAGTTGTAACAACAATTTTGAAAATTAAAAAGCTTGAAAAGTCTAATATTACTGTTTCCCAATTCCATGTCCGTTCGAAACGAAAGTTGTTGGCAGCTAAATAGCGAGTAAATTTTGAACACATTTTATAATGTTAATCTTTAATGTACGAAATAATGGTCAAGGTCAAACTAAAGTGGATAATACATGTTCTCAGCAAAATTAAGAAAGTTAAGGTTGTCAATTATCCTCTGATTGTCTTGTTCAGTTTATAATGAGATCTATTAAACTCCAAAATATTTTGTTCAACTCTATATCAACATTATTTCAATGCCTTAACCAAATAATCTGGAAAATTTATCATTTTTTTGATTTCCATGTTTTTAAGTTTTGGCTTGAAAAAAATAGAGAGTATAGGTAACGAACAAACCATCTGTCTTCGCGGCCTGTGGTATGGCACGGTCGTTGGAATCCGGCGTGTCATTGCGTAGTGTTATAGACCTCATGTAGTGTCTTCGTGGAGCTATCGAGTCCACATGTGCTGCACTGTGGACGTATTTCGGGTAATACGGACACCATAGTCGCGGTAGAATAAACCGCAATAGCGATATCAGGTTTCCACATTCCACCGCAATTCATCTGCAGTGGAATGTGGTAACCTGCTGTCAGGGCTACCACATTCGACGACGAGGCATATTTCGACCATATACACACACTCACGTAACCACCACAGTCGTCTACCACTGCCCTGTAGGTCTGTAGCAGTGTTGTCAGGTTTCTATCGCAATTGTTCACTCAAAATACTAAAAAATTTCAAAGATCTTTAAAATAAAATAACCCGTCAGCTCAGTTTACTTCCAAAATTATTGAAAATTTGAGCCTAAAAAGTGCCAAAAAGATGAACAAAATTTGCCAATTTTTCATTTTGTTCCATCTCACTCTTCATGTGTACCATTTTTCCTCCGCCTGACAACGCTGCTCGATGGTCTGCCTCCAATTGCTGTTCCTAGATGGCATGCCCGACACTTCTGATGCATCACCAAGCCACCGATCTATTCACTTCTTTATCTTCCCATGGTCTACATATTCTGCAAATTTTGCATGCATCTCATGTCTCTTCCTTGTATTTGCGTTTTTAATTATGAGTAATGTATATTAAAAGCAAACCTAATGAAACTGCGAAATTTACTTTGTGAAAGATTCATTAAAATCACTCGTTCAAAACGAAATAACATTATATAACCTAACCTTCTGAAAAAACAATGTATGATTCGGTTACAGTTCTATTGCCCGCAGTAGTGTTTTCTTCAAAGACGCTTAAATTTTTTTTTTTATTCTTTCTTTAAACATCTGATCCTATGGAAATACACCCAGGTATCCTGGTTTATTTATAATTCAATATTTGCTTGTGTTTAATAAAAGCTTTTAAAATAATAGAGTCAAACTAAAAGTAATCAATGCTTAGAAGTGCTGTAACATATTGAAGTAGTAGTTAGTATATATTTAGGCACATTGTACTGTAGATTACTTTTGAAACTGAATTTAATCCTTGTATGTATTACCTTGGGGTCCTTTCGGGACCCCAGAGATATTTAATGAAGTATATATCTTAAATGAATGTCAGTACCTAGCAGTCTTTTCTTATATTTTTCCCCCAGTGCATGTTAAATATATCGAACACAAAATATCGTTTGCTGTTGTGTAATGATTGTTTCCACTGGGATCGTAAAAGGACCCGAAGGTAATAGTCCAGTAAAGATAGGGTTGAGAAAGGAACAAATTAGTAACAAGCTGAAAATTGGTATGGAAGTAGGGGAATGTGTCAGGAACAACATACTAGAAGTCCCCTAAAATCCCACTGTAGCTTTTCCCGCAATTTTGAAAAATGGTCGCCATTTTTAGACTACGGCAGGGAATTTATGGAAATCGTCACCCTGTACGTTTATGCCTCTAGTCACCGTTCTAATTATCACAAGGCCATGAATCATATATGGTTGGAAAGCTTGAAAGACAGAAAATCTAAATAAATAACATATGTGCCCATCATGCCCAATTTATAGAAGAAGAAGAGGAAGAAAGAAGAAATTTTTGATAAAAAAGGTATATTTTCATAAATCGTGGGAAGTTTGCAACACTAACAGTTATTGTACATCAACAGAAACACACCAACGGATGTCTTTGATATTTATCTCAAACACAGCCAACAATGACACTGATCCGTGCAATACAAGCTGAGGAAAAAACGATAACCAATATTACTTTCTGAGCTCTCTGTACAAAAGTGCATAAGGTGACATTCACTTTCACGGCTCTAGTCACCTTTTGTTATTACACAGAACCAAGAGTTATATATCGTTGGAAATCTTAAGAAACGTACATTTGAACGAGATAACACTTATACTAATCCAGCCCAATCTGTGGAAGGAGAAGAGTAAAACCCAAAATTTCGGGAGACAATGTTATTTTTTTAATGAATTGTTTAAAATTTGCAACACTGACAAGTATCGTATGTCAACAAAACTCCACCAACGTTTTCACTATCATAATTATTAATTTACTTTAAAAATGGCGTACATTTTTCCCAATGGAGTAAGTTTTGTGACACACAGTTTGTTTACACCACGTAAATCTAGCATAAAAATAATTTCTTGACGGCATTAGAAAGTAGCAGAAATTGGTAGTCTCCTTTGCATAGGAGAACCGCAATTCACACTCTTAAAATCACTCTCAGCTACACTAGTCATTTGAATGTAATTTTCTGTTTGAATGTCTTGTTTATAACTTGCATGTAATTTTCCTAAAAGTATTTTTCAAATCAAATTAATGTTTGGATTAGACGTTAATACGAATTTTAAGAACGTATTTCTAACTAGTCCATTCAGATTTATTTCATTAGAAATCAATCAGACTGTCATTGTCTCCTTCATCTACATGGTCTTCATCATTTAGTTGTGCATTCATACATCCAATTCCTCGACACTGACAACATAAATTAGATCACACAATTCCTGCTTTCCGACAACCGCACAGCCCTTATTACAGTTCCAGGATATTAAATGCATAACATTATATGGAGCAGGTTCCTTGGTCATTCTTACTGGAGAATATCTCCTAATGTTTTCCATCGATATGTAGTCGGTTGCATTTCATTTCCACGCCACAATTGAACCTGAAGATACGATCTTAAGATATGATGTTTCGCAGCATCATTGGTAAGTGGCAATGCTGCTAATTGTATTTCGTTCTGAATGGGGCAGCGACTTACTGCACGGATGCAGGAATGATACCGGAATTCATCCAATGAGGTTACTGTTGCTGGACAATCGTAGAGCGCTAATAGAAATGATGTGCTAGCTTCAATCAGGGATTGTACAGAAGCATTATCATGGCTGAAATCTTCAAGTGATCGGCATAAGTCTTCCCGTTTTTGAAGTAATCGCAATGCCTTTTTCTTTCCCTGTCGATACAAACCACATGCTGTGTCGCATCCAGTTAAAGCATGGTAACTGAGCAAAGCAGTTAGCACATTTGCCCATGTATCTTCCAACATCTTAGTACTGAATTCTTTTGTCACTTCTTTTCCACGTCCTGGGTTTAGAAATGTGATGTCGTGCTGATGATTACCCTGCGCAAGCAAAATTATTAAAATGTCAACATTATCGCCAATTACTACGACGTTCCCACAAGGATTTAAAAGCTTGGCTACTGCAATTTTAGCGATAACTGCGTCAACATCACTTCTTGCTTGCTGGTTTTGAATTCCATCTGATGTTAAATGAGCCATCGACTCACAGATGAAACAATCCTTATTTTTGGAATTACCCAAGAATTTATCTTTCGTGGTTGATAATACGGTTTCATTTGTGCATAACACCAAAGCTGAGCGAACCTTTGACTTACGTCGTTCCCGCTCAGCGGTTCTTGTACAGTTTCCAGTACAATACACATCAAAAACAACTGTTGTTTTCGTTCCAAAGTTTGTGAGTACATAGGATACATACGACTTGTACACGTCAAGGTATGTTCCATGTTGTGGCCAAACAACATGATATACAAGGCAGTCCCCATCTACAACGTACACAGTGTTTACAATCTTAGTTTTAGAATCTGTCCGATATTCAAACATGAAGAAAGCGAAAAAATCTGCTTTCTTCATGTTTGAATATCGGA
>JAGDQP010011854.1:0-51882 GCA_022664845.1 Lepisma saccharinum
TCGGTCTCGCGTACCGCCACCTGAAGAGCGCCCGTTTGGTATAATGTTCGTACGTTCCACGTTCCTATTCTAAGGTCATTCTTAATCCTGTTCTTGGAGCCCCCTGAAGCAGTCCCAGCCCGGAGATCCGAATGAGGGACTAGTTTACCTCCGGAATATTTTACACCAGGAGAATCCATGAACCATCTGTTACTATTTCTTGACATGTTTTAGCGCTGTAGAGTTGTCAGCTCTACGACCTCACAGTAAAGGTAGACATTCAAGATGTCGTCCTCTGTCCATCCCTGAGCCTTGCCGATGTCATTCATCTTCAGCCTCAGAGTGGTAATGGTGATGCTGCTTCCCCTCACCATAATATTTTTGTTCGGGGTTATCTTCCCCTAGTTTTTGTAGATCTCTCTACTAACTGCAAGGCAGCAGTACTGGTTTTGGTCCGCCCCGGAATATTTGCGTACCCACCATATCTGGTAGGCATTCCCCTATCCGCCACCTGGGGAGGCGCTTGGTGGGAGACCAGTAACTCCAACCCGGACTAAGGAAATATTCGTTCTTCTGGAAGATGCCAAAGAAAAATTATATGCTGCCACTCGTTATGCGAAAGATTCCGTTATATCGATGGAGTTGTCGGATTGACTTCATATTTGATATATATACACGTACGACCTCTAGAGTGTATATCCGGTGCAAAAGCATTTTAGACATGATCACGCCCCTAAGTTGTTGTTAATAAGCGAAGTTATGCGGGGGCCCCGGCAAGTCAATTATTTGGGGCCCATTTAATTTGGTATTAAGCCTCAATTTAAATTTATCGTCAGTAGCGGGTATAACTAAGCATGAGTGAGAAAATATTATCTATCTTGTAAATTAAGATAATTAATAATAATAATAATAACAGAAAGAGGAGAATAAATAAGGAAATTACATTTAATGCTGTTCCATTGCAGACAGAAAATATTTTTCTGTAATCGGCTCTTCGCGATATAGGCCTCTAGAATCTATGTATAAAGAACAATTTATTTTCATGTGTGTATTTGTAAAAAAAAAGCGGTGCCTGTTAGTAACAGGCAATAGGCAGTAACTATAATCTGTTAGTAACATTGATTTCTTATGTAGTAATCATAGACTGATGAATATGAATTTGTTAAAGGATATTTTTATTATTTAAGGTACTAACACTACTTGTGTTTGCTATACACTTTTATAAAGGGGGCCCGGATAAAAGTTTTGCGGGCGGGCCCGCACTTATTTCGTTACGCTACTGGGGTAGACCCTTTTTCATTTCAAAAGTTCAGGCTAGACCCTCAATTAAAGTAGGTAAAGAGAGAAACTGACTTCAGATTTGAGTTAAGTGACCTTCATCTATCTCACCACTTTAAATCTGGTAACTATAAAGCTGGTAGATCCTGTTAATTTTCTTAATTTAAGGAATGCATGTTAGTTTCACTATACGTTCTTAATTACTTCCTCATCCGGTTCGACCTTTGTTAACTAAGCTTCCAGACAGTTTGTAAGGTACTTTGAGAGGAGAGATGGCTCGATAGGAGAGATAACTTATACCTCGACTATGGGCGCGAGATGAACCGAAATGTAATGCTGAAAGTGCCAGCGTCTTGGCTAGCATGGAAGTCAGAAATCGAACTTCTTCGTGACAAACTATTGGTGCGTAGATTTCGTTGCCAGATCTACGATGTTTGGTATCAATGCAAAAATATAATGACTGATAATTTCAATAAGGTTTAAAATAAAGACCCAAATACATTTGACTCAATAGTACACTCAGCTTCGTAGAAAGTACGTCAGTGTAAAAGATTTCTGAGTTGAATGAAAGTTTGTACAATTTCGCAACTAATATCCGCTGAAAGCACATTAAACATTAACGATTTTGTTTCGTTATAGTCATATTGTGCAACTTGTCAGATTTATAAACTAACCATCTCCCATTTTCTATTAATCTGAGTGCACATTAGACACATTGAACTTTTAACACAGGATATTTTCCTACTTCCATCATGTTACAATAAATACTTTTATTGCGTTTCCTAACACCGAATGCATTTCTTAAAGCAAGAGCTGTTCGTTTTACCATCAGTTAGATAATATTAATCTGTAACCAATGTTACTTTTTCTACCACAAATATGCTTTCGTGATATTTTAAAATTTTCTGTATTTTTTTTCTTTTTTTCTCTCTCTCTCTGCCACCTTAGCAGTCATAACCGCAGAGAATCCGGAGTTTTCTGTACTAAATTTAAGTTAGCGACTTCAGGTGTAACTGTAATAATTAATAAATAATCTTCATTGTCTTCTTTTTTTTCAGATTGGGGTCTAATATGTGGAGATGGCTGGGGAATGTTTGAAGCAATGGTGGTATGCCGTGAACTAGGTCTCGGATATGCGAACGATGCCATCCAAACCGACTTCTTTGGAGGAAATGCCTCACAAATGGTGCTCAGTGGTGTTCATTGCCACGGAAATGAGAATTCACTCATACACTGTTTTCATGACAATTACGGAGATGTTTACTGCCCAGGGAAACGAGAAAACATAGCAGGTGTTGTTTGTACACCAGGTAAGCATAAAACTGAGGGTTCATTTTCAAGCCCGCTTCCACTGCTTGCGATTTTGGTGAATAGCCAATTGAAACACGTGTTACAACACGTAATAAAACTACACCACGACACACCACGTGTTTCAATTTACTACTCACCCTAATCGCAAACAACGCAAACGGGCTTGAAAATGAGCCCTAATACGTTCCGGACGCTTTGGACAGAGAAATATGACGTAGATTTAAATAATCATGTTTATTTTATGAATTTTGAAGAGTCATATTTAAGATAAAATACGAGGAATGTTTGGAAACTAGTAAACTTACCTGGGAATAAGTTGTCGCATTATGGCTTATTTACGTGCTAGCTTACGTTGCTTGCTTTGCGTGCGAGTTGGTTGAGTAGCCAATTGAAGTATGTGTTTTATTGCGTGTTTGATTATAAGGTAAGTATAAGGTTTCAATTGTCTATTCACCCAAATCGCAAGCAAAGCTCGCAACGCAAGATTTCATGAAAATCAGACCTTACAATGAAACTTCGCCAGTGTGTAGCACAACCCTCTTGCAGAAATTGCGGCTGGAGTTGTCGAGAAACACCCGGAAAAAACTTGAAAGTGATGTAATTTTCTGCAGGACAATATACCCTGCACTGCTTGCGCCTCCTTGCAGCAGATCCGTGAATGTCAATTTGAGCTGTTCTCGCCGGATTTGGTACCGTCAGACCTTCCCCTAATCCCTACACTCAAATAGCACCTGAAAGAACAGTACTTGCATAGTGAGGACACCGTCATGAACGCTATGCGTGCGTGAGTGGTGTGAGGATCAAGATAAATAGTTTTTCCTCATGGGATTGGCAGCACTGTGGAGCAACGCTGGGAGAACTGCATCGCAGTCAAGAGGATCTACGTAGAGAATGAAGTGGCTCAACGTAGAAAGACTTATTAAGTCGGGACCATTTACGCGCAAGCGCAGTACTGCCATAGAGTAACCTCATTAGATCTATGAGTACTGCTTGAACATAAACAACACTGACAAGCAGCTGCTGGAGAATTGACAGCTTGTTATGTTGGTTACCGTATCGGAAAGCTGATCGGGGACCTAAATTCAAATCCTGGCATGGTTATGTATAGTTATGCAAGCCGAAATCGCTCACTGCGCGCAAAAAAAAATAGCCACAACGCGTTCTGGCCATTCTTTAACGACCAAACAATGATGGACATTATTTCGCTTCGTGGGCATCGTAGAACGACCACAACACGTTGTAAACTACTGCACTTACACCATAACGTGTTCTGACCATTTTGAAGCGACCGCAGACCGATACCCAATACAGAAGAGTATGCAGTGCATGAATCAATTTACTATAAATTCTTCTAAATAATAATCTGAAACTCAGTAAATAAACTGAATGCAGTACTCATTGTCGTGAATTTTGTAGCTTTCACAGGCATCCAACAGGATTTTGGCTGACCTAGAAGGATACCTTCTCCTATGGACCATTCAAGAACAGAAACTAATAAATGCTTTTGTGCTTCGAAAAGATCCTATTAGTTAGCTTTTTGTCGAATGGCCCATAAGATGAGATTGTGGAATAGGTCCTTACCGCCCTAGGTCTACATCGTACCAAGAGAAGAGATTATCAACTTGTAGCGGATTTTCTTCCAAGGCGATGATCCTCTTCCCGCTATTACCCGCAGTTCAATATCATTGACCTAGTTAGATGCAGGTGACTGCACCCATGAGAAGACATCCTGAGTTGTCGGTAAGGATCGGGCATCAAGAAATCCAGAAAGTACTCTAGCTGACAATTCAGAACCCCTGTTCGGAATGGGGGTATTTCGATCATTAAAAATATTTCTGAGTAACGGCTTTGTGTATTGTTAAGACTCACTTGTGTGAGTAAAACCATTGTTTAAATTATAACCATGACAGACCAAGTATTACTAGAAAGAAAAATTAACAATAACAATTTGCATTGTAAGTTTTTTTTTAAATTTTGTATTATAAAATATGATTATTGCCTTATTAAATAATTTTCAATAAATAATTGAACAGCTTCAAACAATAACATAACCTTCTAAACATATTTGAAACACACACACACTCACTACAACGCTAACCCCTGGTACAATTTTGTTCAACAGGATCAGAGCCAACTTGATTAAATCCGAGTATTCCGAAATTAAGTTGTTCCTGTCAATATGCAGTGTTGATAGAACGATACAAAATTATTGGAAATCATTATTTCTTCAGACATTTCCAATCTCTTTCTCTTTCTATACATATAGTATGAATAAACATTTGTTTATACGTTTCTCAGTCTGTAGTCTACAAGTTTTCAAACGAGCCATGAACACTTTCGAAACGATAATTATGGGCTATAGTGTAACAAGAATGTAATGCTAGGTTTTAGATGGGTATACACTTCAGTTGTTGTAACGAAACCTTTCGTTTATTATCCAATATATCTGCGTACTTAATACATTTTAGGTGGGTATACGGTAATGCCTAAAAAAATTAGGTGGATACACGTCGTATATCCGCGTATCATAATCATATTCAGCCGTTTTCTATCCACTGCTGGATGAAGGCCTCCCCTTTTCTTTCCACATACCTCGGTCTGCTGCTATCCTCATCCATGTAGTTCCTGATTTCATCTACCCGTCTTGCATTTGGACGTCGTCTCGGTCGTTTCTTTTCTCTAGGAATCCAATGTAGTACATTTGTCGTCCATCTTACATCTGTTCGTCTTGCTATGTGACCGGCCAGAGCCTTTCTCCAGTAGAAGGCCAGAGTATTGGAAAGTGGCAACATTGCCCCGACGGCTGACTGCGCGAGTATCATGGCGTGTACTTCAGTGATGTGTTTCTACAGAGAAAAGTGCCCTGGCGCTACTATGTCCCTCATGTGTAATATTCACTATAGATATACAAATAGATACGCGACTGGTGTATTTAAATAACTTTGTAGGAGGTACGTTCAAATTTTAGCTGATCTCCATTTCTAGACCGTCTGATCTCCATCTCCGTCTAGATGAATTCACCAATGTAATGTTTGAGAAAAGTTCTTTTTACCTACGTAGCGCAACGGATCCTTGGTCCGCGCTTATTTATACTGAGATCTAGAAATAGGATGTAGAAATAGTAAATAATAAGCGAGAGGATTTGAGAGAAAAAGATTAAGTCTCAAGTTTTGAAATACATTTTACAGCGGGTATCCGACTTACCAGATAGGCCACAGGAAAACTTTTAAGATCTTTGTGGTTGCACTGAGTACTGTTCATGTGGCTCTATCGTGAGCGATTCGAGAACTGATCTTTGGGAGTATAAATATTAAACTTTACACTTTGTTTCCTCAATCTCTGGAATTCCATCGGTCAGCGAGACACAATGACACGATGGCCCATGGAATTCGGATACCTTGCTCTTTTTCCTGCGGGCTACCCGAAAAAGTCATTGCTGTAATCGTTGTGTTTACATTACATAACATGTGCTTGGATAACACTTTTATAATGTCCTGTTTGCTTGTTACATGCATTTTTGCTTTATGTAACTTGTTGTCGTTACAAGTTTATAGAAATTAAATGGTAACAATTTTCCCTTGTGTGAAATTCCAGTAATTCAGTTCTTATGACTGTCTTTCATAAATAAACTTCTTAACACTGGGTTCGATGATACGAGGTGCTATGGGGCCGTTACGGTAGCGTGATAAAAGATTTCAATGTTGTGTAAATGATGTCTAAATAAGGTAATAAACACATTTGTAAAGAGTTGAGTTAGTAACTATAAAAATACGTAGGCGGACCTGTTGAGTTCCTCCGATCACCTTCACCTTAAGCCCTTACCTTCAATACTTTAACAAAATGGTGGAAGTATATGAGTGATCTTTATGATGTACCCTAATCCCTTTGGGTTTGAAACAATGAAACTAGATAAACGAGACGAAATCATATCCATTATGCCCACTTTCTCATTATAAAAGTTCTTGTTCCCTGCTGCATCTCCACCTGCTAAAACTAATAATCTATCTACTAACTTTCTAACATCACCTATCCAAATAAACTGTTGCGGCATGTTTGTATATCGCTTAATCCCTTTTCCTTGCTTCCTTCCTTTCAAGCCTTAACCTTTAATTTTCAGTTCAAGCAAAATAGGTTTAATTAATGCCTTATACTTATCACTGGAGCTTGATTTCACTCTATTCGGTGATGGATCATGATTTTGATATAAAGCATTCGTCATTTTTAAAATCTTCTTATAAGTTTTATAATCTTCATCAGTGAAACCTATTGGTTGCTTACGAGTTAATAACTCCTATACGCCTTCTGCTCCTTTAAATTTTTCATAGATTGGAGTCGATGGATCATGTGCGATCTTACTCTCACTATTATAATTAAATCATCAGTATCAAAGAAAACTTCCAATCTTCCACTGCACTACTTCATTTATATCAATAGAATATAAACCGAATGCTTCATCTTCATCAGATCTATTAGTACTCAAATAGCGACTCGCTAATGGACCTAATTGAATTTCTTTCTCATCATCATCTTTTGTTTCTTTAGTCTCAGGTAGCGCCTTAGGTGATGCAAATAACTGTTTTCCAAATGAGGTTTCTGATAGTGTTGCTGGATTGTTATTTATATTTTGTGCTACATGTATAAGTTCTGTAATTAGATTTCTATTGTCATCGGTTACTCCTATAATTTCTTATCCTAAGATCTCAATCGCCTCGATCAATGGTTTTTCTTGACGTTATTGCTTTTCATATTAGCTACTGTGCCCCTTTCCATAATTCAGTATTATTCGATTTTCACTTTGACATTATAAAAGACTATATTATAATAAATGTTAAACGTAACATACGTACATACGTAACATACATACCTCAATTAATCGTTAAACGTAATAACAAAAACGTCACTCGATTATAAAGAAATGATCGATTTTGTTTCTATACTTTCCATCGTTCGACTTTCTTGTCAGATCGATTGTTATAAAACCATAGGGATCCTTCCATGCTAAAGAACATATATCTTTAAATATATTAAATGACGTATCACCAACAACAAATTCATTATAAATATGTTTCAAGTTCGTATTGTCTTGAAGAAATATGCATAAGAAGTTTGCAATATCTCTAATAAGTTGTTTCGAGATTTTACTATATGTTTGTGCTCAGTAAAAACAATCCATTCCTTTATGCCTACCCTGTGTGAAATAGTTCCGCACCTCGTACTGATCCTCCAATATATAGTCATCAGAAATAATAACATAATTTAGTTCGCATTCATCTAACTTTGAAACAGAAGGTTTCAATGTACCCAATTGAAAACGAAATCTTTCTTGAATATTGTTATAAATGTGTTGCAGTTGTTGATACTTAGGTTATTCTAAGTTTGTAGAGAATACGTTTAAGGGCCTCCCTCCGCAGTAAAGCGAATTCGGAGCTAGAATGAAATTATCAATGACCAGTGTTGTTTTCCCACATCCAGATGAACCTATTATTAAGCAACGAATATTATTAGGAAGAAGTTCACCGTTCAACTTATAATAATTAGGTGCCGAAAGTCGTTTCTTACCACTCCACATTTTAAACTATTTAGTTTATGATTAAAAATATACTATATTAAAGCTATGATGATCCAAGAAATATGATCTGAAGATAAAGGTAACCACTTAACAAATGCCTTGCTTTTAGTTCTACGTATAATCTTTTCAATTAGATATACATGAGGATATTTAGTTTTCATTAGTTCTTGCTCATAGAAACGACCCTCAATAATCTGATTTTGCTAATCTTTTAAGTCATATGAAGATGGATCAGTCTTAAAAACCGAAGCTATTTGAAATATTTCTGTGCTCCAATTGCGAGTGAAGCCTCTTCAAACTTATATTTAAACTTACTAATTCGAGCATAGTCTCCTACTCTATATTTCGCCTTGGATGATGGTGTATACTTCTTGCTATAGACTGTTGATATTAATTTCTGTTCGTTTTATTTCTTCATGGCATCAATTGGTTTCATTTTGATTGTTCGATGTATATTATTATTGTACGTTTTCATCAGTGCTTGTAATATATCGTACCATTTGTAATTACAACCCAGTGTGAACTACTTCCACTTTGAATTACGCAGTGATCTATTATAATGTTCAATAATACTGGCCTTATTATCACTGTATAAAGAGTAATGAGTAATATATTTTTGCTTTATTAAGTTAATAAACTTTTTATTATAGAACTCGCTACCGCGATCTGTTTGCAAGAACTTTGGTACTTGTCGAGATGTTTTGAGTATTGAATCAAACACGCGTGTAACTTCCTTCCCTGTTTTATTATCAACTGATACAGCAAATGTTTGCTATAAGTGTCAATATTGGTTAAAAGATAAGAATACCCTATTTAATTTGGCTAAGCCTTTCAAGTTCCCAGAGTTCATTTCAATCAAATCTCTGACATAAATCATGTATACCCTTTGTTAAAACAGGTATTCATTTATAATTTCGTCTCGCGGACTTGTGTAGTTCGTTAACAATTTGTAATCTACTATTTATTCTAACTATTTAAGATCGAGTAATCAATTGCGCAATAAATATCATATTAATAGGTATAGGATACTCAGCGGGCGAAAATTTATCCGGTCGAACTACAAGAACATCACTTTCTACACTATCAAACTCATGAAGCATAATTTCATCTTCTGGTGGTGCATCTGGTACTCTACTACCTTCATGTATTCTTAGTGATAGATTCCCATATTTTTGCCCACCACTAGCTGAATATATATCAACAATAGGAAACTCTATTTTTCTTCTTAGTCCAATTGAGACCTATAATTTTGAGCTATCCAAGAAAAGGAATTTCGAAATAGGGTGTATTCATATCAAAGAGATATACTTTACAACTAGCATTGCCATGCGTAAAGTAACGCTCCTTATTAGGTATTGAATACATATTAAAGAACTGAACACTATGTAAATTAAGTATTGATGTAACAATTCATTGGATTTAGTATATATAGCCCTATAAACAAAGTTTTTTTAATGTATCTTCTAACTCTTTCAGTTTTGCAACAATATAATCATTAATCATTTACAATGCTCTCTAGATTCTTTAGTTCAATTTGATCATTTGTGAGCTCTGAAATATTATTAATTGTTGTTTCAAACTTCCCAAACTTTTTACTAATTTCTGATACATCACTACAAACTGTTAGGTTGGTTAAATCATCACAAAGTTTATTTGATTCATCAGTAATTGTTTTAAATTCATTTTGTAGTTTCGAAATAACTTCTTGCAATCTTTGAAGATTTTCTTGGGTAGGATTATTCTGAAGTGCATTTTCTAATGTGTTCACTGCTGTTTGTAGATTATTAAATGTGTTTTGTAGCTTTGTAAGTTTTATATTCAGATCATTAATTAAATCTTGTGCAGCAGTGTTTGAAATGAATTGATTCTTTATTAGTTGTACTTCATTTCGAATCCTTGTTAGGATATCTTGAACTTCAGTCAAATCATGTTATTTACCAGCTGTGAATACATAAGAATAACACTCATCAACTCATTATCGAGCTTTTGAAGTAAATCGAGTATATGTTGTTGCACTTCTGTGATTCCTGTTTCAATATTTGATGATAATGTATTATGTAGTGCGCTGATTTCATTCTTTGTACTTACATCCTTTGATCCAGTGCTGTTAATTGATTTTCATTAATATTTGAATGAGAATCCGATAATGTTTCATGCTCATGCGATTTCTATCGCGGGTATCCGAATAAATATGTTGGAATCTTAAATTAAACTATATATAATATAAAAAATTGTATGTGATGCGTGCATATTAAACAATACATCATATAACTATTATAACAAAATAATATTAGAAGCGAAACTCCCAAAAAGTAGGTGTTTGTGATGAAAACTAGTGATATTTGCTTAGAATAGATTCTTGTGGTGTACATTTGTTATTGTGGTGATCATCGCCGGTGTGAGTGTGTTCCGTAAGCCATGTAGTTAGTTAATATCTAATTTTACTATTCTCTTAAAATAAAGGGTTTCAGTTTGCTCACTGTGATTCTCAATGTATGTTGTGGTTTCTCACAGAAACTCCACCGCATCTTTTTGTAGCTCGTTCTTCTTTTTTCGATGTTAAATTTGTAAAGATTTGCTCTATCTCTCCTGTAATTAATCACCTTTTAAAAATGTTTGTGTGCCCGATGCCACGTGAAATATCATTTCTTCACTACTAGTTGGATGGAGAAACGTTGATGAGAGGGTGAAGTTCACTTTCAAAGCATTGTGTTCTGAAAGATCGTTTTCTATTTCCTATTATTTCTATGCAATCATTCTTATTATTGTTCAAGAATGAAAGAGTGTCTCAAGAAAATTTATCATCACTCTCTACAGAAAACACATAATCTTTAATGTACCGTTGAAAGCAATACGTATACACTTGTCAGTAACCTTTTGTTTCTTTGCTCTTAATTCCATTTTTAATAAACTATATAATTTAAAAAGTATGTGTTATGTGTAAACCAACACACTAAGTAAATGTGGTAGTGATACCATGATAGGCAAAAGGGTTATGAATCTAGTATATCAGAAACCATATATGTATGGTGAAGGATCGAATCCAGACTTTGCAGTGATTTGTCACTCTAGACAGTATGATGCACTACGTTAAATTGGCAATAAATAATTTATAGATGCTTATGAAGATAACTGCTTCACTTTAATGCTAAAATGAAAGCGGTTTTGGTCTAGAATGTGAGGTACCATTACGGTATTTACCTGGTGCAAAACTTAAGATTGAAATTTGAAGTCTAATTATTATGTAGCGGTTCCCCCAGTGTAGTGCAGTAGATGCTTATGAAGATAAGTGCTTCACTATAATGCTAAAGTAGAATGTTATAATAGTAACAGCTTTAGTCTATAATGTAAGGTATTATTCCGGTATTGGTCTGATGTAAGATGTTAGTTCAAGATATGAAGTCTATACATTTTCTTGTGATTCTCAGTGCAGTGCAGTAGATGTTTATGAGTGTTTATGAAGATAAATGTTCACTATAATGCTAAAGAAGAATAGAAGCGGCTCTGGGCTATAATGTGAGGTACCATTCCCATATTCACCTGATGTAAAATTTAAAGTGCTTCTTAGCGCAGTGCAGTAGATGGTTATGAGTCCTTATGAAGATAAATGTTCATTATATAGCTAAAATAATAGCGTCTCTGGGTTATAATGTGAGATACCATTCCGGTGTTTGCCTGTTGTAAGATTTAAGATTGTGATTTGAAGCCTATACATTCCCTAGTGGTTTCCAGTGCAGCTTGGCAATAGATGCTTATGAATGCTTGTAAGAGTTTCACAATAAGCGGTAAAATACCAAACACTAATCACTATCCGATATTAGGAACCTATCCGATATTAGGAAACTATCCGATATTTGGAACCTATTGGATATTAGAAACCTTTAGGGTGACGTGACAAGTGACATGACAAGTGGCAAGTGACGTGACTAGTGGAAAATGACGTGGCATGTGGAAAGTGAGAGGTGGCACTTCCGGTCACGTGATAATATAGTGAGCATCTTTAATAGTAAATGGTAAAATACTATATTTTTTTAATTTATTAGTAAATGGTCATCACCATACATTATGAACCTTTGGGCTTCTGTTCGTATCGGAAATAAGCGTTAAATGGTAAAATGCCCCTCGCGGAAGTGTGCCAGAAGGAAGAAAATGGAAGTACTCCCATTTCGAGCACTGGATGAGATTAATAACAAGGTAACACCGAAATGAGTAGCTAACTTTTCTAAGACGTTTGTTGAAAGTAGCTAACAGGAGGAAATTATGTGTCTTTTCAAATCGCAAATTACTAAAATTGCGTCTTGGATTTGTATATTTAATTTGTTTCATTTCAGTTCTTGCAGATTTGGTTATAGATCACGTTGAAATCATGAGATCAGCACATCTAGAGGACCGTCAACTGTACTTTCTGCAGTGCGCTATGGAAGAGAATTGCTTAGCATCAGCTGCCTATAAGATGCAGAAGGAAAACTCGTATGGCTGGCATCTTGAGACACGACGGCTGCTACGATTTACTGCCACTATATTGAACGCAGGAACTGCCGATTTTAGACCTTTCATTCCAAAACATTTATGGCAATTCCATCAATGTCACATGTAAGTTACATGTTTCACATGGTTACGTAACCAGTCAATGCGTGTGTGTGTACTCTCTATCCGATTGTGAAGGGAAAATAATTTTATATATAAATAATATAAAGGTTTATTTCTGCTTGCAATTTAGTGTACCCTGAATCTGATTTTGGAGAAAACGAAGATATATTAGTGGTGGGTGGCATTGCGGTTTAGTAACATCCTGGTGAGAATAAGAGAAACTCGTTGCATTTAACTGAATCATGCTACACATATAAGAGTGAACTATTGTTTCTTTGTTCTGTTAAAATTATTTCTTAACCCGATCAATTTATCCCCAATGAACTTGGCATTAATACTCCTCGTTTACCCTACAAACACGACTGTGGGGTCCAGACATCCCCCATTTGTAGGGTTGTCATCTTATGGTAAAATTCAATTTTTATAGAAGCATTTATACCATTGAAAATGGGTGCACTAGTAAAAAATATTCTCTGGTCTCGTGACTCATAGTTCCTAAACTTGGACGTTGACATGCGAGTCAGAGCAAGGGTCAAAAGGATCAGTCTCTAGCCATTCTCTCCCATGGAAATTTAAAGAGATATATTTTGGTTCATATCCAACCCAGTGCTCGAAGTGGGTTAGAAAAGATAAGGGAACGGTTGCAGAAGTGGGCGAAAAAAGGTAAGGGTAAGCGTGCATAGTGGCGGTGATTGACTATTGAAAGTAAAGGCAATAAGCTCTCATTAATAAAAAGGTATAGATACGCAAAATCCAAAATAAAAAAGGTAATGCCCCACTTCGAGCAGTGATCCATTCTGACTCCCCCTTTCCCTCCATACAAGTCACGTGGTCTTGAAGAGCATGACTATGCTGTCGTGAATTTGGTCGCCCACACAACACGTCATTAGTCCTTAGCCATAGTTAATGTTCCGTTACTTTCTTTCCTCTAGAATTAGCAAAAATGAGTGATCATCATAAAAACTGTTTTGATGCAGTTTTGCAGCTGATAAGCTGCTGCATATGCAGTCTTATTTCCTTTAACGTGACAACAGCAGGAATATTTTCTATTACACTACGTCACCAGCAGCCAATTACAATGGTCTGCTGCTTGTGTTTCTTCTCCCTGATTGGGGACTGGCTCGTATGTCGTTGTGACCTTCAGTATCTTCATAGTGGATCGACTGGAAATTGGACTGAAATCCACAAGGTTGCGAGTTCAAATTCCGCCATAGGTGTGGATGTTTCTGGATTTTTATCCAAAAAAATACATTGCACTCGTATAATCGAGACGGACCGAAGTCAATAGTTAATAAAATGGACGGAAAAAAATGATTTTTTTTTTTGCAAAATGGAGATAAATAGCAACGTTTAGAAACAAATCTCGAATTAATAAACTATCTTACGACCAGGAAATTCGTATATTTATTAAATGAAGAGAGACATAACTAATTTTCTCACATGTTTCCTAATAATATTCCGAATACGCTCGAGTAACGTCCGCTCTCGTGTTAAGTCCACACCCCATTTTGCATAGGAAATTTGAGTAAAAAAGATAACCCAGTTAATG
Source organism: Lepisma saccharinum (assembly GCA_022664845.1). Classification (NCBI taxonomy): domain Eukaryota; kingdom Metazoa; phylum Arthropoda; class Insecta; order Zygentoma; family Lepismatidae; genus Lepisma; species Lepisma saccharinum. Next base: position 14,277 of record JAGDQP010011854.1, read on the forward strand.
TCGAATCCAGGCATAAGGGCGCCTTTTCATGTACGCGTTATCCATGTACTTTGCTTGCGGTTTAAGCTTGTATCTATGAATGACCTCCATCCATTAGGTAGTTGCTGGGACCATTGAAATTGTACAAATGTATTTATAAACAACACCCAGTTCCTGGCAACGTGATTGATTGGTTCAGCTAGGTGTTTCAAATAACTTGCAGAAAGAATTGACTTCGTCCTACAGTGTTGTCATATCTACACCTCTATGCGCCTGTTAGTTTAAAGCGTGATAAGAGACATGTATAAATTATAGCAAACCTGAGAATTCTCCTCGTAACAACTAACAACCCAGCTGGGTAAGGTCTGAGGAAAGAGTTAAGAGATCATTCATAGTAACCGCCCTTAGTCTAATATCCAACAGCGGAGTCGGTCATATATTTCTATTGACTTTTAAACTAAATCGCAAGTAATGAATGCGGCTAGAGCCTACATGAAAAAGCACCCTAACATTTGTATTTTGTGCGCATTCTTAACAGAATCATTTAAAATCAATAAAAATTATATTATTGATCGTGTGTACTCCTGTTATCAACTTTAGCCATCCACGGATCAATTGGTGATAGCGTACAGAGCATAATTTTTTTTTTGTTAAGTACACCGTTGTAACTAGCTAGCTACGCATCGGTACCAGTCCATACCTATTCGTGACTAAATCATGTGATGTCCGCACCCTAAATTGAACTTGTTATTTAAAAAGAAAAAGTGTGAATGTTACTCGAGCGTATAGTGATTGTATTTTTAAGTCTTGTTGCTTTAAATACCAGTGTAGCACTGGGTCATCTGGTTAAGAAAACTCCTCACTACAACCCCCCACCATTTTAAACATTTTTCAGTAAGAGTACTATCGAAAATGTAGGTTCATAGCGCACTAGAGTTTACAAAGTACTATGAAATACAATGCGCAACGATCTCGAGATCTTGTCCACTGATGAGTGATACGTTTTTAAAGGTTATGACGTCATTACTTAATTGAAGTCTCAGCACTCATCAATCGACAAGATTTCCAGATCGCTGTCCACTGTATTTAATAGTAATTTGTAAGTTCTAGTGCGCTATGAACTTACATTTTAGGTAGAACTCTTACTTTTTAAAAATAATATTTTGAAAACTGTTAAAGATGGGAGCTTCGAGCGAGGAGCCCACTTAAATGTCTGTCAAAGACCACACAGGGCCGCCAAGTTCCATTAAGCTGACGAAACATGTCAGGATTAATGAATTTGCTTCCATTTGTCTTATCATTTGGAAGAAAAAGAATTGACATTTTGTTTTCGCACCATTACAATAAAGTAATGCATCGCTTGAAATAGATTAAAGAGGTCACCAAAAATATTGATACGTAGACAGTAGGAAATAGGATTACTAATGATTTCAAATTTATTATTGTTAGTGTTATTATTGATGTGTAGTTATTGTAAGGAACAATACTAAATTAACATTGAAATCTTCCTTAGGCATTACCACAGCATGGAAGTTTTTGCAACTTTTGATGTCTTGAACAGCGCCGGAGCCAAAGTAGCAGAAGGCCATAAAGCATCATTTTGTCTTGAGGACAACCAGTGCATCCCTGGAGTAAAACCAAATTATGCATGTGCCAATTATGGAGATCAGGGAATATCTGTTGGCTGCTCGGACATTTACAGACACAATATTGACTGTCAATGGGTAGATATATCAGAAATCACCCCAGGAATGTACACATTTAAGGTAAGAGTCTTCAGAAATAGTGTTTCTAAAGAAACTGAGATTCTAGTCTTCAGAAATGTGTATTATCTCTTCAGACGGAAACAGAAGCCGTATTATGTGAAATTTCAAAATTGTGTTTGCTGTTTCTTCTATCTTTCTTTTTCTTTTTGTAGGCCACAACAACTTAAACTTTGGACCACGGTGGCTAAATGTTATACCGCTCCCTTCTGGTGCTAGATGCCGTCGTTTCGATCCATACTTGTACCATGTTGGCTTTGTGGTGCACAAACACTGTATGCTTGTTTTTTCTCGGGGTATTCCCGTTTCCTCCCACTTTCTTCATTCCACCAATTCATCCCATTATCATCCATCGGGCCTGAGCTAAAGTTGCTTAAAGGCTTAAAAATTAAATTCAAATTTAAACAACTTAAACTCTAAATTTAAGTCGAATCATACATAAGAAGAAAGTGTTATGGGAAGCTGTTATACCTAATCCTATTAAATTCAGCAAATCCCTCAGTAACGTTGAAAAACGGTGGATACAACGTTAATACCGAAACGTAATTTTAACGTTGTATATGTATCTAAATGTCCGCCAGCTCAACGGTTTATTCGACGTTTAGAATCAACATAGTCTTCATCGTCAAAGAATGGACGTATGTCAGAAACTTTTTTTTAACGTTGTATATGGTCACCTGTTGAGCGGCTCAACACCACCTTTCTCAAATGGCCAAAATAAAGCACTGGAGAGTTAATGATCATAGTTGTTTTCTTTGTTCATTTCTTTCATATTGATATATTAATTTTGTTTGTAAATTTTTCATCTATATGCAGCGGGATTTGAATTTGGGACCTTCCCAGATAGCACATTAAACTTGCATCAATACAAACTTGGAAACCCAAACTTGCTACAAACCTTGTTTTAAAGAACGCTGGTAGAGCCTGTAGTGAGAAAAGAGAGATCTGGAGTGGGGTTCGAACTCATGACTTTCAGATTTGTTTGTTCACTTTGTTGTCCAACACTCTACCCCTGTTCCACCGATTCTTCTGCTGAATGAAGTGCATTTTACTAGTCTTTATGTTATGAAAACAGTTTCTGGAATAAAGACATTTATGTAGACTTTAATTCGAAACGTGGAAAATTTTATTAATTGATCCTGTGTTAGAATAGTGCTATGAAGAAGACTAATTCGTGATTTTTCAGAAGTGAAATACCTCAAGAGTATCATAATGTCGTTTACTTTACTGTACGGGTCGACGACATTTCTCAAACAGACTGACTGCCAATTTCCCTGACAGTATACTAGTTTAAACCAACTTTCGACTAGCCTTGATTTTTCCTTACAGTGAAAAACTAATAGTGATTTTTCCTGTTGGCTTACTAAGCGGAACCCTGGGAACAAAAAATTCCGAACTTAACCAGGCTTATACAATTTATACAGGCTTATATAAATATTATACAATTTACAAATGTGTATGCTGTACTGTATGTACAAAAAGAAAATAGTTACCATACAGTATTAAAAAAAATAATGTGTAAAATATCACCCCGACGGGAATCGAACACGTATCCCCGCACTAGTTTTCGGAGATGTTAGCAACTACACCAAACAGTCAGGTGTAAAAAAAAAACGCTTTTTAGTGTTCTTTATGGCAACGCGCGCCCACAAGTCGAATCACGTGTCCAAGTTGATTACATTTTTCAAGGTATGTTTTCCCCTAATCAGTCATAACACTTCAACTTAGATATTTGATGTTTTTTCTTTCATTATACGCAATACAAAGACCCAAAAAGCGATATGTTATCGACCCGAGCACGTAGTATAATTTATTCTATACGTAGCATGTTCAAAAAAGGTAGGTGTGTGTGAAGGGTGTTTGTTTGTTTTTGTTGCATGTTCCTTTACCGAGTGAGATACACACACAGAGAGAGAGAGAGAGAAACCTTCCACCTAATGAAAATGATTCATTTTCCAGATATATCCTAGCTTACGCCAAGTTTGAACTAGCCTTGTTTTTTCCTTGCAATGCTAAACTTACCGCATACAATTTGTTTAAATGTTGTAGCAAATTTGGAATTACAAACTTGCCTACAGTTTGTAATTCCAAACTTGCAGCAAACTTTGAAATGCTAAGTTTGTAATTCAAAATTTGCCAAGACATTTAAACAAACTGTTTGAAGTAAGTTTAGTACTGCAAGAGAAAAACAAGGCTAGTACAAACTAGGCGTAAACTTGGGTGCTATCTGGGTTTTGATATGCAGCTCGTCACTCTGACCACTTGCCTATTGAGGCAATTTCATACTGACTAATATTTTACTATTTACTACTACTCGTAAATCACATAGCAATACATGATGCACTCAGTTGCATGTAATTGTCAGTCTGATCTCAAGTGTATCAAGTAATTCATCAAAATTGGTTCTAAAATAAAACACCTGAACAATTAGAAATTAAAGAAGAAATTAAATATGAGCGACTCCACGCGTTACGCACTGACATTTAGAATACACTTTTCGACGTTCAATTGACATATAACTTCTGTTATAATTGCAACAAAGGCGATTTCAGCACACCTTTGATTAGAGGAGACATTGCAGAATACATTTCCGGTGAAAGAACACGTAATCAATAAGAATACTATAAAGTTGTCGCCACACACTGATATTTTTGCAACCCGCATTTACACTCTGACATACATTTCCTACAAATTCTCTGAAAGTATGAACCCCCCAAAAATTAAAAAAAAAACAGACATTCAAATTGAATGTGTTAGGTTTAATTTCCTAAAAAAGAATCCAGAATATATCAATATAATAAACGTATAGGAAGAAAACACAGCGTCACGCACTGACATCTGTAAATTATTAGATTATTTTACCCTGTAAGTATTGCTTTGTTTTTGTACATTCTGATAGAAATAAAGTAACGGACTCAATTACAGATCCTAGATAAAATATCAATATAAAATATAATGCGTGGCCAAAATTTTTATGTAAGAAAAATTAAAATTTTTAAATCAATAGCGATTCTACGAATAAGTGAAACCCTGTAGTAAAAAGTCAAACATACAGTGAACATTTCGTAGATTAGTGCAATCAACTCTTGGAAGGTAGCCAGAGTTGCAAGTACGGGAGAGCAAAGAGTGAACGTGCCTCCAAGGGATTTTGCCAGGATTTTCAGTTTGGGGGTGTAAAGCAGGAAATGGAGGGTGTAAGTGCAGTTTTTATCGTTTTCGACCGTAAAAAATTTTAAGTTGAGGGTGCGCTCGAGAATTTAGGGGTGACATCCACCTCATGGGAGTCTGGGATAATCACGCTCCCAAACACCGGACTGGATGCGGCAATTGAAGATAAGGAAGGGGCGTTATACATTTTTGGCTCCTTCGAAGGGGAGCCAAAATTGGATATTGCTCCCCTTACAAAAATACAATTGCATCCCTGGGTATACGATGTGTGTTTACTAAAAAATACTTTAACAAGTGTTAGTACAAAGTCATAGTGAGCTTCTGTTGTTGGATTATTTAAACAGTTAAAAACTACGATTTTACTAATTCTAGTTATGAGTTATAGAACTAAAAACGTTGGAATGCAAAATTAAAAATATATACATATTAAGCTTTTTTATTTTTTATATTGACATAAATGAATGACCTATTTCTGTCTAGTCTTATTTACGGCCTGGCGAATACTACCTACAACTTGATCTAGTTTTAATGAAAATAAAACTTCAAACATTCCTCTATTAAGTAGTACATTAGAGAGTTTTGTTGGGCTCATGCTTTCAGAGAGTTTGTAAAATGTATATCAAAGTGTAAGTGCAGATTGTGAAAATATCAGTGCGTGACGGCAACTTTAATATTATATAATAAATAGTATTTTTAATATATGCGTGCTATTTAATCTAGAACTTGATCCTCAGTACTTCTGCTAGCATATCATATGTCCAATTTGCATTTTTTTTTAATCTCTTGGAGTTATACCGCAATTACAGTCGAAAAGTATATTCTGAATGTCAGTTTGTGACGCGTGGTATTGCTCGTTAATGTTTTACAGTAAATTTATTGTAATTAGGGCAAACGTTTGAAATATTTTTTGTTCAGCATTTGACTCTAATGCACTACATGAAAGCACTTTACTTTTCACCAAATATTCTGCAGTATACAGTACTTTTCATAGTACATTGGAAGTAGCACACTCACCATAATCTGATAGCGTCACCCACTGACCATACTATATTAATGATTTACGCAAAAACTATGTTGATTAGAAAAATAGTTCTAAATACATTTTGTTTAGCATTTGACCCTAAAGCACCATACAAAAGCAATGTACTTTTCATCAAGTATTATGCAGTGTATAGTGCTTTTTATATGTGGAGCGTCACGCACTGACATAATTATGTAGTCGATTTTTATAATGCTTGCCAGGGCGTGAGGACGATTATTAACAAACAAACCAATAGTTTATGTAAATATAGAAAAGAACGAAGTTTAATTTACCATTTTTTAAATTTTAAATTCCTACATTTTTACCTGAATGTAGGAATGTTAAAATGATTAAAAATTGTAGCTAATTTCGTGAATTTTTAAATAATCCAAAAACAGAAACTAATTACGCTATTGTACTAATGACTTTTTTCATTTCTTTATGTAAACATGAATCGTATACCTTCTAAGAATCGATTGCGCTAATTAAAATTAATCTACGGTACCTTTCAATTTTTACCATCGGGTATGACATATTCGTGGAATTGTTCATATATATAATTGGCGTGTTCTGTAGGCTATCTGAGCTACCACCGAAGTCTAAGGCTGTTAAGGCTATAAGAAGTACATGAAAGTGAAAAAATTCCGAGTAGAAAATGTTTGGGAAATTACAATTTTTAGGTGCAGTTTCCAATCCTGTAGGCAGGACTTCTTATTTTCCTCTGGTAGTCCGGCTCAAATGCTGTACTCTTTATATACCCACCTAATTCGCGCACGGGAGGCGAAAAAGTAATATAAGGAAGGCTTCAATTTAGAAAGTTGTAGACTATGATGCATTTGTGAAGTGAGCTGCGATTGAAAGGGAGTTGGATTATTCACAAACACACTTTCTCTCTCTTCCTTCTGGGAAACAGAGAGAGTGTGTGTATCTGTGTGTGTGAGAGAGAGAGGGGGGAGGAGAGAAAGAGAGAGTTGTGGAAGAAACATTGCAACTGAGCTGTGCAAAGTTCAGTCAGTCAGATCAGGGATGGAAATTGTATGTTAATTACCGCGTTTTTACATTTCTGATAACTACAGCGAGTGTTGAAAGAAGTTTTTGAATATTAAAACGGGTAAAATCTTCGGACAACACGAGAACAAATTTGTCTTAGCAATTTGGCCGTTTCGTCATAGAGAAGGAAATTATTTCCATGTTGAATAAATATGAAGATACATTTTTGACCAGTTTGTTAGGATGTTCACAAGCAACGATAAAAGAATTATTTTCCAGCTTTTTCCTGTGACACGAGGGAAGTGCCAGGATGCTACCTAGAAACTAGGCCTTGGCTAACTACCTTCCACATCCTTTTCCCTACCCTATTTCAATCTAAGCCTAAGATGCCTAACAAATTCAAAACTGAACTGAGTTCATGTTCAAATAATCATCTCATTTTCACACGTAAATGCAACTTTAAAAAAAAATAACCTTAATATTTCATACATTCATAGGATAAGTCTTTTATCAATGTTCTCTTTAAATCGTTTAGTGGTCTCATTTGGCAAACAGACTTTTCACTTCAGTGATCCAGCTCTCCTCTTCTGAAGACAAAGCAAAGCACTCCACTAGAGGCGTATATTTTTTAAATCAGAAATCTTTATGCAATTTCATGCATTACAATGTAGCCGCTCAATGGTGGCTCAATGGTTGCCGATCCAGGCGGGCGAGCGGTCTAATGCATTAGTCTGTCAACTCAAGGATCGTGGGTTCGATCGAATCCCACCTCAGGCATGGATGTTAGTGTTGTGAGTGTGTTTTAACTTACATTTAAGAGAGAACTAGTTCTACAAGGGTAGAAACAAGGTAAAGAAGTATGTAACAAGATGAACAAGTAAATACATCCCGCTTAAAGCAAACTTTTAAAAAAATGGTAGAGCGCCCACTTCTGGTGTTAGGGGTCGTCGGTTCGAACCCTGCTCATACAATGTGGGCTTTGTGATGGACAAACGCCGTGCGTGGGTTATTTTCGGGATTCTTCCATTTCCTCCTATTTACTTCATTTTACCAATTCATCCCATTATCATAAATGCGGCCTGTGTCAAAATTGCCTAAAGACTTTAAAAATTAAATTCAAATTCAAATGTGTGCAATACAAAAGAAGAATGCTATTCCTTAATCACAAAAACGCTGTGTTAAGGTGCTGCGGTAGTGTAATGGATAGCATACCTAACCGGAAATTGGAAGCTCCGGGTTCGAGTCCTGGTCACGGAAGTATCAATTTTTCTGTGTGTAATTTTCGACTTCACTTTACACGATATGTTTGTGATAAAGGAATAATATCAGACCTAGAGCTATGAGTACTTTCAGTAGCGGTTCGTGCTTCGCTGAAATGGAGGTTCAAGCAACAGAGGTAAAAACATAATGCTATGCCCAAAATGCCTTTTGCACAGATGTGACCTCGTTTCTTCGCACCTTCATTTACTACCACCAAATAGAACATTTTTCTATCCATGATAACTTCTCCTCTAGATCAGTTAAGTAATGAAAATGTTTTGGAATTTAAAAAGCTTGTATCTAAAGCTATTCTTTTAAGCAAGTTGTAAATCATCGTCATTTTGCCAGTATGCTCTAAGAATATGAAGGTATCAAATATATAGCACTTACCTTACTGGGAATATCTATAAAGAAAGACCATTCTCCTTTCGTTCCTCTTGGCGAGGACATCAATCACATCTTCATTAAAACCGGGCATACTCCTAACAAGAGACAAATGACCTAAATCAATTACACCTGTTTTTGTTCCTGTCGTTTCTGTGTCTCTTGGGGCAAACAACAAGCACGGAAAGGAAAATAGCCTATTGGACATTTCACAAACACCAATCCACTCATTTCTCTTATATATGTCCATATTAAATCTTCTTGAAATTTCCCTCTCTTTGTTCTTGGTTTTCCGCTCGATATTTAAATGTGGTGTAGGTCTACCCACACGTTTTACTTCAAGTTTTCTGTCAAGTGGCAACGAAGAGAAATTTGTACTTTTGAGATTCATCACAGTATTGTGTTCCATGGCTGCCAGTTTTAAGCACAAAAACCCAAAAGAAAATATGTCAAAACAACTATTACGAAAGACCCCCTAATATGTCATTACGTCTATTCAATGTCTGCCAAACAGCTCTCTAGATTGAATCTTTTGAAAAAAAAAAAAAAAACTAACGAAACGTCTGATTCAGATTGACCTGATACCCCGTATAAGAGATACTGGTAAAATCCCTGCTCTATATAGGCTTACGCACTAGTAGTGAACAATCGCACTTATGTTGGAGTCATACAGAAATTTACATTTTTCGTACACACTGAAGAACTATAAGAAAGACTGACTCTTCATTGAATTAAAATCACTGACATTAGCGCTGAAAAAAAGAACTTGCCACACTTTTTTCCTAGTTCTAACTTTTCTCCTCTAATCCTCTCTCACCACACCTTTCACTAACATCAACCCTATTCCTCTTCTTACACAAACGCACACACACGGCATGAAACAATATTAAATATTGTTATGAAGCAACTGAAAATTTATAAAAAGGCTCAGTTCCTATGAAAGCACTACCACTATACACAAAAGAAAACTACTGTTTGACCAAAATCTCTTTCATTTCAAATTATTTTTCCTAATACACGCACACGCCCTCTCCCACAACAAAATGCGAAAGTGTACAGAGCGCTGGAATAGAGTTTTGTACATCGTTATCAACTGCTTTCGTAGAAATGTTACTAATCGACTAAACTTTGGGATAAATTCGCGATCGATAATAGTAGATTTAAAGGCAGCATATTGAGTGAAAAAGTAAATTAGCTGGTAACTATGACTGTGTGTGGGGAAAAATGTTAGCTAAATAATACCCCAACCCAAGACACCAACCCTTCTCCATACCGAGAGTGACCCAACCCTCCCTCCTAGCAGAAGGCAACCGTTCGTTCTGTCCTTTGTTGTAGCACGTACGAAAGAAGTAAAACTTTCTTTTTCCCCCACTGTTTCCCAGAAATAGCAGTGCGCACAGTGTTTCGTATGCTCAATTTTCTCGTTTTCGGCAGTGCTTAAGCCAAAAAGACTTCCCTCGCCCCTCTACCCCCTAGCCCAGAAACTGACCTCCAAGAGAAGACTTTTCCGTGGTTGAGCCCAGGGAGGAGTCACACATTTTGTCAAATGCTCTGCAACCCGCAAGCCAGTGACGTTAAGCTGGAAAGCATATCTCGTAAGGGCACTATAACAGTCATGTGATGAACGAACATTAAAATTAAGATATTTTTTCTTTATATTTTTAATTAATCTAGCGGGGGTTCAATGCACTTTTGCGCACTGCTACAAGCCGCGCCTGAGTACTTTTACAGTGTTACGTTTTCAGTTCTTTCTTCTAAAACGAAACCTGTTACAAGCAGAAATTATTTTCTAAGAATTAGCTATGCTCTCCTTGCAAGTTTTATTTATTACATTGTGTAGTGGTAGTCCAAGCTGTGAATCCAGAATACGCCACTGATATATATGCGTATCAAGGTGAAAGAGGAACTTGCTAAATTATTCTCGATGTGTCTGAGCAAAAGAGAAATACCGTCAAGTTGGAATAATGTTGTTATCCATTTTTTGTACAAGAAAGGAAACAAAGAACGCGTCGAAAACTGCACATCAATTACGATAGTTTACTGTCAGTTCTATACAAAATGTTCTCCAAAGTTATTTTGAATCGTATTGAACGGAACTTAGATTTTAACAAGGGCAGGGAACAAGACGGATTTCGTCGTGGATTTAGCACAATGGACCACATACAAACATTGAATGAAGTTATGGAAAGGAATAATGAATATGAACTTCCTCTATGTTTGGGATTCACAGATTTTGAAAAGGCTTCTTTAAATTCGGTCTCCTTGGCAGCAGTACTTAAATCACTTGAGCATCAAGGCCTCGAAAGTGCATGCATCAAGTTACTGCGAATCAACTGCCACATCTGTCATTAGACTACATCAGGAAAGTAAAAAAAACGTAAGTTGGAAAAGGAGTAAGGCAAGGAGATTCAATTTCTCCAAAACTGTTTACTGCGGTCCTGGAAAGAGTGTTCCAAAACTTAAACTGAAATGAAATTGGAATAAAAATTAATGGCGAATATCTTCATCACCTATTTCCTTTTATTCGCTCATGATATAGTCGTGTTTGCTTCAAGTGCTGAATAACTACAAATCAGAATATAAGAACTGAGTAATGAGAGTTCGAAAATAAGCCTTAAAATGAATTTAAGTAAAACAACAGCAATCAACATACTGCAAGGATAGAAACAAAGCTTAACGGCGAGGCAATAGTCATAGTAGATGAGTATGTTTACCTAGGCCAGATCAAAACATCGAATGCCAAGTTGACAGATGAAATAAATAGAAGATATAAAATGGCGTGGAGTTCGTTTGAAAGACTACACTTTATTTTCAAAAGCAAACTACCAATGAAGCATAAAAGCGTAGCGTTTTTTCTGAAGCGTAAAATTTATAATCAATTTACCTATAATGGGGTAAGATTGTGAAACTTGGATATTGAATGAGCAAACGACTCAAAGATTGAGTCACACAAAGAGCAATGGATAGATGCATGCTAGGAATAACCAGGAGGGACAGGAAAACAAATGAATGGATTCGCGCACAAACAAAGGTAGAGGAAGTAATCAAGGCTGCGAAGAAGATGAAGTGGAGATGGGCTGGTCACGTAGTTAGACGAACAGATGGAAGATGGACGACAAATGTACTACATTGGATTCCAAGAGAAAAGAAAGGACCGAGACGACGTCTAAATGCAAGATTGGTAGATGAAATCAAGCGTTTTTCAGGAGCTATATGGATGAGGATAGCAGCAGACCGTGATCTGTTGAAAGAAAAGGGTTAGGTCTTCATCCAGCAGTGGAAGCTTAATCGCTTATTTCTCGGTAATGTGTGACGTTTTTCCCGAAGTGGGAATATGTGCAGAATAAGTCTAAAATAAGATATTAGATGGCATTGTTATCTCAATTTTCGTAAAAAGTTGAGAGGTGCGGAAACCTGACGATCCTCTTAACATCAAAGCGTTCGCAGGGAAGACAGCAAATATGAACAAAGCCGACTTGTCCCGCTTTCATCGGGTTTGCCTTTTGCCGAGTATCTCTGCTGATCATTCGAAAGTTCTTCTCCTTTTGGACACATGGTCACCAAATAAGGATAACAGGAAGCTCTGTTCAGTCAAACTCTCCCTGACTCCGTTATCCTTATAAAGCGTCTCATTCCCGGAGGATGTACTGGTTTTGTTCAGCCTTTGGACGTTCACTTCTTGCTCCAATATAACTCGTTCATCAGGTACATTACTCACACAGTGATTTCGGAGGCGCCGGACAAAATATGGCATCGCGACAAGTTTTTGATGGTTCAATTATTCACCTTGTTCCAGTTCTCGGCACCACGATTCAAGAACATGATCAGATTTGCTTTTTATTAGGCTGGATACCTTGATAATGAGCCTGGAACATGGATTTTCCACATGACTTCTGCTTTGACTCCATCGTCGACGACAAGTGCTTCAAGTGTGACAAATTAGCTTTTGTTAAGTGTGTGCACTGTGAGCAGAGTGTTTGTATGACTCATACTATCCTTTCGGATCTACACATTGATTGTTAGTGTTAACGAGTGAACTGATTTCCCATAAAATACTCTGTTTCAAGTTGAAATTAAACAGTTTCTTGTAGTCTGCTTTTTAGTATATAGCCGATAATGTGTTTCTGGGTGTATGGTAAATTATGTATGCTTGTTAGATAAGGCTTCAACCAATAAAAATTACTTGTATTAGGCAAATACATGTTTTTCCTTAGACTACACTTTTATCTTGAAACCCTCATAACTTCTATACCCTTTGCCGTCTGCTGCTATAATTCCATATTTTACTATTCTGGTTGTGTACTTTCAGAATATAATTATAGGGTCTATACCATGTCTAGATCCCCGATCTATAGGAAAGAACATTTACTTGTGAGAGGTAAGAGAGAACAACAGTAAAAGATCTAAAAATAATAATAATTAAAAGATTTCCTAGTTTCCACCAAAACTTGGCCCTGGATCCGCCACTCAGTAGTTCTACAATGTTACAGCACAGAACAGTAACGAGAAATGTTACTCCCTGTATTTTGTTAAAAAAAAAAACTAAAAAAAAAACTCGTACTGCCATCTGATGTCTTGGTTAGATTACTTAAATTGTTACGATGGTAAAAAAAACATGGTTGAAATAACATACGTTTAGACTACGGAACTTAACTTGGTTATCGTGCTTGTATTGCCATTGTCGGCAAAGAAACAGGTTACAGGCTTAAAGTAAAGAGTCTACTTTTTCCATACTCTAAGGTTACAAGGTAGAGGTATAAATTATAAAATACTGAACACAAATGAATTGATTGTAACGTAACATTTTGTAGATTAATTCTGCCATCATTCTTTTAAACTTTAAAAGTGATACACACCACTGGGATGCCATATATTTCGATAAAGAAAGAAATAAACTCACCAAGTGAGCTGCGCTTAACGGCCATCCTGTGTTTAGATAACTAACGTAAGAAGATAACCATATTTTGACGCTCGTTAAATTTGAAACCCGCGTTATCGGTGACTACCGTTTACATTACTAAAATGATCTTGGTTAACATTGACCATGGTAAGATGTTAGTATTGTAAACATGGCATGATGGATTAAATAAATAGTCGGAAGGTTAGGATCAAGGATGTTCTAATAGAGAATACGCTTATAAGTATCTCATGCACAGCGAAAAAATTAAACCAAAAAACAAATGATCATCGACCAAGGCGACGCAACTGATTCGTTATTAGCAGACAACCACAGAGCTTCCTGCCATCTTTGTTAGCCGAAAACAATGTCTTTGATTTTAGGAAGTGGTCTGTAACTGGGCGGGATTAAGCTGTGACGTTTGGTTTCATGTTCTTGGAGAGAGCGCATATCCTCTATTAGAACATCCTTGGTTAGAAGACAGTCGAGAAATACTATTAGCTTGAGAAAAACGTGGAATTGGATTGACTCTTACAATCGAGGCATATTTTCTATATAGCATTTATTGAAATAATTCATAAAATATGGTACATTCAAGAACCTTTTCTTTGTTTCACAAAATAACATAATCTTAAACACGTGTAATGGGACTCATATCCACTATAACAGGAATCCTTTAACGTGAAATACTTATTCATATTTACAATAAACATTCCGTAGTGTGAAAACACATCAAATGGCGTACGTGTAAATGTATTAAAAAGCAATATAAAGCAACCTAATTCTTTAAGATTTTCTCTCAAAACATTTCAATTCGATAGTTCAATCAATTACAATTTACAATTACATGTTAGTTCCTGGCATTTTGCTAGCTACTCCCAGGTGTCATTCCTTCACAGACTTTGCAGTATTGCAGAATCAGTATACGAGGACGATTCAAATTACAATTGTCGCTAGTAGCGAAGTTGTACCGGTACGCGAAAATGGCGTCGAAGAAGCACTTTTCGTTATTGTTCTGTGGTTACAGCTTCGGTGGGAGTGACTGTGGTATATGGTACATACGGGCTATCATTTTCTGTGTGTATGCTATATATGACACATCTGACATTAGTGATATTCAGTTGTGTACATCTTCTTGGCATCTTGTTCTGTGGTGTCACTTAAATAATAAATGAACTGTTATACTTTAATAGTGTTGATATTTATTATGTATTAAGGGCATTGTAAGCTGACAATTTTTCTCCGATTTTAATACAGTTATTTGTAATACATACATTAACTTATTTTCTAAGCCTTACTAGCCACTTCAATGTCATTCTACATTAACTACTGTTATCCCCTCTGTGTATTAATTTATTTTGAAAATCTTTAGTGTTTTATGAATTCCTTTTCTTGCTAAATGTATTTGCATACACAATTTTTCGTAGCTGCCCGTAGTGTGTACTATATAGTAAGACGTTACTATCTACCATTGAGCTGTACTTAACGATACTGGATCGCTCGATTGTAACTGAAGCCAGACACAAGACGAAACATTAAACTTTGTTTGCCTATTTTCGGTTTAGTCCAAAATGGAACGAACTTTATAAGTTCTTACTCAGCTTCTTATGATTGTTGTCGCTGTGGTACGTGTAAAAAAAAATCGTTTTGATTCTTGAGTTATGCACTTAAGGTGTATTCTACTATGCTTATCCTACAAATAATATTCGTGCTATTTTGCGTAGCTCAAGAATTAAGATATAAAAAGGGCCACACAGTGATAGCAAGCGTGAAGAACTGAGTTATAGCTGAAGGTTTTTTTTTTCCTTTAAACTGGAAGTGGACGAACGAGGTTAACTTTTACCTCTTTTGCCTTTTGTAATGCAATCGAGCACTCCAGCAGCGTGTGATTTGTCCGGGAGGATATCGGGATTTTCTCTGGTGCGTGAGGATTTCATCCCCGGTTGTTCATTCCGAATGTTAGTCCAAGAAAATGTTTGTTTTTGCCTAAACAGGTAGTATATTGAAACTTAACAGCAACACCTAGATTTAGGATCCATCCCCTTTCGTAATTTATAATAAATCGAACACTGCACTCCAGTATGCTCCACTATAGCTCTATTGTACTACTTTGAGTTAATACTGACAGTTTGTTTGTAGTAAAGTGCACAATTCAGTTAATGGTTTACAGCGGATACCTAAAGCTCTTTTCAGTTCCGAATGGTGGTGGTCAAACCGTAAACTCACGTATCAACAAACACAGACACGCCAGTAGAATGGTGAATGTAGTGGTGCTAACTGAAGAAGTTTCGTGTGAATACAAGGCCTGAAGCGCTTTGCTATTTTTCTGCTTAATCGCCCAGTTACGAACGGATAACAAGAACTATAATAATAATTCGAAAGGGAATAAGAACATTATGGTAGCTGTTTTGGCCAAAGTGTTGAGAAACTAATTGTGTAAAGAGCATTGAAGTGTCTGTTTTAACGGTTGATTGCTTCGGAGATTAAAGAAAACGAGGAGAGAAAATAGACGCACCACGCAAAATGACAACGAACTGAAAGAAATGGTATAAAGTACTGGTAACTAGGGTTGCCTTTTGATTTCTTTGTTACATGTAAACAGTTGGTAGAAAAACATGAAGTCAGTTATTATCTGGTTCGGGTTAACCAGGGATTCCGCCAGCATTTTCAATTTGGGGATATAAAGTCAACATTGGGAGGATGTGAGTACAGTTTTGCTCGGTTTCTATCGATTTTGACCATGTAAAAATAAAATTGGGGGCCAGTTCTCAAAAGACTCTGAAGTTTCCTTCCGGACTTCAACAATTTCAGAATCGATTCTTTCTATCAGCTTTCGTTTGATTTATTCCAGAAAGAATATCCTTAACATCTGCATGAACACTACGGATTTTATCCGTTATAAACTGAATAGTATCCACCCGAGCTTTCAAATCAGCTTGTAACTGCGTCTTAACGTTATTTATTTTCTCATCCATAATAGTTTCAATATTCTCTATTCCGCCAACTCATTTCATTTAGGGAAGAGGACGTGTTGAGTGCATCAATCCCAGGGATTCTGCCATGATTTTTATTTATGGGGCAAAGTAAAGTTAGGAGGAGCGAGTAGAATTTTGAAGCATTCAAACCGATTTTTAACAGTAAATATTTTAAAGGTGGGGTGTGAGTATGTCTATTTCGAGGGGTTCCATCCCCATTAGAGTGTCTGGCAAAAGCCCTGATCAGGGCTTCTTAGCTGGCGAGCCTAAGAACACGCAGTATCGGAGTGCTAGGATCTTGCGTGTTTATATGTACTTAAACGAACAGAAATGCGTAAATAAGCGTGAAATTCGTTTATATTCAGTACAATAACGAAAAACGTAATATCCTTTTCTTTAAATATTAAGTATTCATTATAATGAACGAACAACTGTAGTGTAGGTTGTACCGAGCGACCGTAGCTCAGTTAGTAGAGTGTCGGTTTAGCAATGGGAAGATCCTGGGAACGATATCAGCGGCCACCCATTCTGACTTTTCCAGGCTTATCCCCTGTCACACCAGGCAAATGCTGGGATGGTACCTAAAAACTAGAACCCGACCGACTACCTTCCAACATCTCCCTCACCCTGTGGCGGTCTGAGTATAATGCTTACGTTAATAGAGGTCAGTACTCCGATTAATTGAGTTCATCAGAATGTACTGTCATTGTCTTATCCTACGCATATTCACGCTAGCGTTGGCAGAATATTAACAAAGATTATTGGGATATTAGTCATTATAAACTGTTTACTTATGACTTTTAGGCATTTCTGACTCTGGCTGGGATAGATGGGGAGAATTGGAAGGGTAGCGGCCAAGGCCCTATCCTGGCATTCGCCTGGTGAAACAATGAAACCTTGGAAAAACTCAGTAAGGATGATCGGCCGCGGGGATTCGAATCCACTGATTTGGTGTGAGTGTATCACTGTTTATATAGATTTTGTC
The DNA here is from genome assembly GCA_022664845.1 of Lepisma saccharinum. Lineage (NCBI taxonomy): Eukaryota > Metazoa > Arthropoda > Insecta > Zygentoma > Lepismatidae > Lepisma > Lepisma saccharinum. The sequence continues at coordinate 31,699 of JAGDQP010011854.1, forward strand.
CCGATGACGTTCTGAGCCTAAGATGACTAAAATCCATAAATCAATTCAATTCGTGCCCCGATGAAATCCTTAAGGAAAATATGTAGTTACTGTGATGCTTGGGACTCTTTCATAAGATAGAAGTCATTTCTCAAATTGTAGAGTAAAGGAATTAAAATCGCAGGCCAACCATTCTGTTCCGATTTACTCTTTCAATCACTTCCCACCAAACGAATACCAGAATAACGCCGTAATCAAAGCAATATTTCCCTCCTTGCCTACTGCGCATAGCGGGAATAAAATATTTATTTAATGCTCTGAGAACGTAGAGCGTTGCAGCTTTCGGGGAATGGCACAGCCATAATTTTCAATATATATATATGGGGCAACGCCCTAGCCGAGCTGGTCTACCGGTTCCCGTAAGATCACCGAAGTCAAGCAGCTCTGGGTCTGGTCAGTGCTTGGACGGGGGACCGTTGCAGTACTCCAGATGGTGTTGCCTGTGCGGCCAATTGGGGAGCTACCTGAATAAAGAGGTAGCGATCACAGTTGAGAGCTTCGGCTCTCCTCTCCCAACACGTCTGGTCAGCGTGGGAGCAGTAGATCACCTCCTCCCTCCGGGAGAGGCCTCATCCAGTAGTGGATTGAATATGGCTGTATATTATATTATATATTTGTAATTAACTTGCTAAACGAGTTTCTAAGCACTGAAAGTCGTTTTTCGGTAAAGTAGGTTCCGAAACACTCCGTTCAATGGACTCCAGCAGGAATTGAACCCGTGACCACACGCATAGGAAGCAACCGTGCTAACTTCTCGTCCACTCCGAGTTCTCATTGTCTTTGTATTAAGAAGATTACACCGCTTCGGAAGTGAATATTACTTCATCATCCTGTTTTTTTTTGTATATTATTATTTGTTCAATTGAATTAATTAAATTTGTGGCATTCAGGCATCTAAGATTCAGGCTGAGGTATCCAGGAAGATGTCAGCCAGGGCCTAAGTTGAAGATGCCATCCCGGCATTTGCCTGGTGTGACTGAGGAAAAAACCTAGGCAGACCTCAGTCAGCATCGACTCTACGACCGCCCGAACGCTAAGCCAGCTACGACACCGTACCACCGCGCTACAACAACTCTTTTGCGATTATACTTTGTGTTTTATATCTTCAATTGGCGTGAACGGGATTCGAACTCGTCATATTTCGGTTACTAGGGCGGCATGTTAACCTCTGGAAACATCGTGTAATAACCTTAAATGAACGACAATGGACAATGTGCGATACAATGTTACATTAGATATAGACTTCTCACTACCCTTCTGACGTACATTGCGTCATGTATCTTCAATTAAAATATGAAAAATAGTCTCTTGTACACTCCTTTCTTTAATAGAAAATCAACTAACAGGTATCTCGTCCTACCCTTACACTTTCTTTCATAAAGGCCTTATATAGTGTTCGGATCATATTCTGCACTGAAAACGCTGCTTCCGACGAGTTGTCCCTGCAAACACGAATGTTTTGGTGATACTAGCGCCGTGAAAACAAATACATTCCCAACTGAAACAAGCTTTAGTTAGCCTTCTACACGCCCCACTTTTAACAGGTAATTGCCACCTCTGTGCTCAGGTAAATTGAGCCACAGGACTTCTTAAAAATGCGTAAGTCCATATTTCAGAACTGTTTGAAGTCTGTACAGTACCCGAAAAAAGATATCTCACGAACAGATGCGATTTTTTTTTACAGTAATATAATTTCATATTGTTTTCTTTTATGTTGCAGGTTTCCATAAATCCTGAATATAAAGTGGCAGAGATGAGTTACGATAACAATGCAGCTGTTTGTACCCTGTATTATTCGGAATCCTATGCCCATGTGTTCAACTGTAGTCTACAAAGACCCTAAGAAATTCGTGTGAAGAAACTTTCAGTAACAAAATATTGGACCACCTGTGTTAATCCGTTCTCTATAAACTGCTTGGAAAACAAAAAAAATTGTAAACGCAAAACAAATAATTGCGCTGTTTTAACATGACTTATGTAATGTGCCATTACCAGTGTCACCTGCCAAGTGATGTCTTCGCTTTCCAATTCATAAGTATTGAAACTAAAAGATTATTTTTACATTATTATATCAGGATTGATTTCAGTTTAGAAGATGTATGGAGTTTGATAAGAACAATTTCCGTAACTTTAAAATATTGAAAGTATTTTTAATTAGAGTTTTCAAAGAGTGGGGAAAAGTTTAAATTCTCGTATGATTTATTTGTATTATTCGTAAGGATAAGAGGAACAAATTTCAACGTAGGAAAATATTTTCTTTTACTAGTATACGTATTATAAGATGAGGTGGGAGATATCACGTATTAACTTACTGCTAAAGTAATTTCCCTCTCTCTTACAAACATATATACTTCCTATTTTTACGGAAACTATAACAATATTCTCTGTAGAAAAGAAAGTGATATTGTAGTAATAGAAGCCAGTTGTGTTCAATTACCACTGCCGTAACTACCCGTTTCTGAACACTGCCATGCTTGGAAGTTTCTGAAAGTCAGAAATGCATCTACATAATGACTCCTAAACAATGTTTTGGTTTGAATTCCGCCAAGTTGTAATTCTAACTCACAAAAAGAATAAAAAATATATAAAGTTTTCAAATCTTGTCTATTTTTTTTATAATCCTAGCAACTTTATAATGCTGAACCGTAATTGTTCTATCTTACGAATATGTACAGTTATGGACAAAAATGTTGTCGCGTGTCTACAACTGAACTTTATTTTAAAAATAAATATTTTTAAACGTCGTATAAATTTGTTGGATTACAGATACATGCATAATCACATTACGTTAAAAAAAAAATAATAATAATACTGTTCTGGTATGTAGCTAACCGGGGGCGATATTTGCAAAACAAACTTTTTAGACAACAAATTCTAAGTCCAAAATTTGTACGAAGTTGAATAGTTCCCTCGTTTTATCGCGGAAAGTGATATTTTTGTAACGCAATGCCAACTATTAAACCTAATGTTAATTTTCGTTAATAGATGCCACACACGGGAGGGACACCTTGCCAAATATTTTTTAAATACATGCTATAATATATTTGTCCACAACTGTACCATGCGGTGAGAAATCAACATTAGTAGTTCAAGATCATCGGGTTTATTTTCACAACATTAATGTATCATATCTGAGGATTGATTTAAGAGGAAGAAGAGTCGAGATCAATTCTGATGAAGCTGGACGTATAAGGATAGATTACACTTGGCGCAACATGCAGTTGAAAATGCTAAGTTTTCTGTAAAGAGCCTGTCGATATCTACTAGCTCTACAAGAGGTATGCCTTGTATACTTTCTACCTTGTTTTTAGTCATTAGGCTGTAGTATACAATTTCAACTATCCAGAGAACACAAAATCAATCTCTTGATCTTCGAACCAATCTTGAGAAGCAAAATAGACAAATCTGTCATCACGGTTTGTAACACTTCTCGTATAGTTAAGAGGTAATTCACCTATTGATGGCATACATCAATAAAATGTGAGCTACAGCAGTTGTCTCGAATCGTTTCTTCTCGTTCCTTTGTGCTAATCTTTCAGTACGTAGTTCCTTTCTGTAATACAGTTTCGCTGGCCCAGTCCAGTTTATAGAACTGTCCTTTCCTTACTTGTATCATTCCGCTTCGGTTTCTTTTAGTACTGAAAAGTTCTACAACTTCTTCGATTCTATCTTTGACTCTTTGGGAACCCATATTTAAAGGTATCACCGCAATTCTTCTTTTATTGTCGATTGATACACTTGAATTGAATGCATTAGTCTAAACATCTAGACTTTGAAGCTGAAAACACTATTTTTCTGTGTAATCTTTACTTTAAAAGGGCTTTGAATTTAAAGTTTTTATTTCATTGATTTTTATGTTCTCTTGTTTATGTTTTATTTCCTGTAGCAAGCTTCCTGGTCAAGGTATGTAAGCATTTTACAGCATGCATCACGTACTTGTTTCCTGGAAGCGATATCTTTTATTGACTTAATTATTTCTAAATGTTTAAAGACTTGATTCAGGTCATATTAATGTAAACATTGTTGCAAATCAAACTATGATCAGTTATTGTAAGTTCCGAAGAATAATATTTGGAGATGAAATCACTGAAGGGATTATTGCAGCATGTCAGATGGAGTACTAACATCGCCAATTTTCATTCTTCAAATTCTATTCATGTGGCACAACGAATGGAGCTGAGGAAGCTCAGCAACGCACAATTTATAAGTAAGCAAATGGAAACTCAAGGAAAATCTTAATTGTTACCTATACCCTCAGTGAATTCACACTAATTCATTTGTCTGAGGAGCTCTCACAGTGAATAGAGAACAATCTTTGACTAATCCTGTATATGGAAACCCTGCGTCCACAGAACGCACTCACTATTTCAAAATGGCTGCTGAGACGCGTATTAACAGATGGGTGAGATGGCCACGAGATAAGAAGTGAAGTAACGAGAAAAGAAATAAACATATATATATATAAAAGGGAGCTCCTGCGTAGCCTAGTCGGTAACGCGCTCGACTTCAGTGCGAGCGGTCCCGGGTTCGATTCCCGATGGGGGCTCAAATATTTCGGTGTTGACCCAGCATCGTGAGGACAATTGGGGAGCTGCTGTGAATAAAAAACAGTGGCGATCACAGTGAGAGCTTCGACTCTCCTCTCCCAACCCGTCTGGTCAGCGTGGGAGCAGTAGACCAACTCCTCCCTTCGGGGAGAGGCCTCATCCACTAGTGGATTGAATATGGCTGTGATTTATATATAAAAGGATGGGGTTTAAAAAATAAGGACGAAAGTTGAATGAAAAGTAATGTTTCCGGTTTTATAATTCATCACTAGATGGTAGGACTGATGCGCTACAAGCACTCACATGTCTCTTGCAATAGCTTTAATGAGTAAGTTGTACGGCCTGTTTTTGTATTCCATTCATAAAATACCTTACATTTTGCGGAAGTTAAAAAAAACCGGAGGCTCCTTTTCACTCAACCCTTATAAATTTGTACCACAAATAAATAAATGCACACCAGATGTCAATTTTATTTATTTCCTCGTTCAAAGATAAAGAAGTATCAATTACTTTAAATGGAGATCACAATAGCCAAGAAAATATACTTCATACTATTATTTTTACTAATGGCAAACAAATGACTAATGTTAAGATGTATAATTTTAGTAAATGCACTTTGTGATTAATTTTCAATGTGCGAGTAGAGAAATACATTACTCTTTACAATCTTGTTACATGTAAAGGCACAAACTTTACAGTTTATTCACTTTCATAAACAATTAACATAACAGTACCACAGTTTACATGGTTTGTGTTACTAATAAAAAGTTTTCAATGAAAAAGAGTAATAGTTCAAAATTTAGAAGACAATACAGTGTTGAAAAATAGTGTTTTTCTACTCTGCAATCTACAAAAAACTCGCCATAACATTGGTACAGCCATTTACGAAACAGTATCTACAAACCAAAAAGACTGACCAAATTTACTTTGGTATCATTCACAAAGAAATACTTATTCATTTGTTTTGTTCAACATGGAACACGTGATCTTGAATGATGAATGGCGATAATATGATTACGGTTTAACAGAGTCTGAACTGAAGTATTGTTTAATGGGGACAAGATGCACGATAAACTGTATATCTTTTTCATCTCAGGTCTCTCTTCATTAATATTACCTTCCCTTGGCAAAACAGTGAAGCAATTAAGATCCTTCATATGAAAATTCTGATCACGTGTTCCATATACCTCTTGATTACACAAATATACAATGCACACAGCATACAATGAAAACAACGTCACCAGTAACAGACATAAAACAACCAACATGGTTCACCACCACAGATTTTAAAATATGTAGATATTCTACAGAACTAACCATGGGGTTAAATTACACTTGACAATACACATGTCATATTTAACTATGTACTTACAGGAGAACTATATCACTGAAATATAATTAAGCTACCTTACTAACAGATCTTACTTCAAGCACCACTTGAGCAGGAGTTTAGGTATTGCAGTCCTGGACATAAGGTTTCGTGTAAAATACATTGGATTATAAAAAGAACAAAATAGGTTACTTTCCAAAAAGTTATAGATTCAGTACATTACCTACGGGGGTTGTTTAATGTTCAGACTTTACAATGGCATGAATTTGTACGATTCAATTCATTACAGGTACTTGTACATTCTATTCGGGAGAAATGTTAATAGACTATTGTCCAAGACAATGCGATTGGAAGGAAAAGGAATGTTAAAAAAAAACTTCACGTTCTACTAACGTTTTTCTGTGTTTGTTTTCGTATTTCCGATTTAAGACTGAATTATATTACTATTTAAAATTTCGAAACAACTATTAGTAGCCTACTAATTGTTACATTAGGAAGTACGGTGAACTCCACTTCTTTCTCTAAGATACTGAAAAGCGCGGCAAACTTATCGACACAATTTAGAATAGGTGTATATCGCATATAACTTTATAAAGTTTGCTGTTTACTTCAGTTGTTTGGTTAGCAGATCAAAGCATTTAGTTACCAGCGTCCAGCGTGCTCGTAGTGGCATTTCTTACAGACAGCCCTTCTAAAAATGATGACTTGGCTCCTACGAGGCATTATTTGGAAGAAACTGGAAGACCCTGACGCTATCAACCATTTTAATTGGGTTTATCTCTTTGAGTTAACTGCTTCTACCATGCCTAACATGAATGCAGTTCATTACTGGTAATGCCAAGTTGTCTAGCAGAAAGTTCTAGACTATCTGAATGGTGAATCTCACCCTTGTCACTATTTCTTGGAGTGCACACACTTCCTGTGCATTTGGAATTTTAAATGGTTAGTAGCGTCTTTACTGTCCAATTTTTTCCAGTGTTACAGTGACGCTGAACCCTCGCAGTGGCTGAATCTTTACTTTTTAAAAGGCACTATGAACAACGATCCATGGTAACTAACTGTTTTGATCTACTAACAACATTACTGCAATGAACAGCGAGCTATATAATGTTACACGCGTTTGGAACCAATTCTAATTCATGTCAATAATACTTCCGCACTCTTTATATACCAGTTTGTAGAAGATTGTGAAAAGTGTTTCTATTTCCGAAAAATCACCTGCATGACACTAAAAATCTAGACTCCTAAAGATAAGCGAAGCAAATAGAAGACACTTACAATATCCAGAAATCTGTACGCTTACTGAGGAAACTAGTAACCGTTTATACATGGCTAAAAAAAAATAATAATTGAATTATTGAAAGTAATTAAGTTACTCGTGTAATCACTATTATAAATCAAAACATAAATAAAAGTATAAGATGTTAATTAAGTTAAAATTTGGGAAAAGAAATAACTAGTCATGAAAGTCATTTTTAATGCTTTAAAGGTAACTTTCTTTCCCGATTCAAAGCACCGTACGGATTAACTGGTATTGTATACGGAAATCTTATTGATAAAACCAGGAACAATTTATCAGATTCACTTCTAGAATGGAGTTTTAACTACACAAAAAGAGAAAAAGAAAACATCTGGAATTGTTGAAATACTTCCAATAAAAACGTTTAAAATAGCTACCGAAATCTTATACAGTTGCCGCTACGTGAAAGACGAATGTAAATTTCTTCGCCTGTCAACATTACTTTTGTTGCTATCTTACACAATTTGTATTCACTGATTTGTTAAAATATTTCCCTTTTCGGATTGTATACACGCGAGAACGAAAGTATACGTTTTGGTCGTGCTAAGATCATCACAAGTTCCTTCAATAGATTTTTAATTTCAATGAATTCGTAACACACGTTATTTCTCGACATTATTATTATTATTACTTAAAATCTTTAATGAAATTTGGGTTCATTGATCAAATTTAAAACACAAAGAAATTGTATAATTAAACTCAATTCAAATTTAATACAAACTTACTCTTCACAAGACGATGGTCAAGCACATGTACTTTACTTGGGTTTTATATGTAATAATAATAATTTTATGACCCTTCCTATATTTTCTTCCCTAAATTATTAGACGTGAAAAAAAAAAACACGAACACCTCAAAGTAAAGGAACGAAAAACTACGTCCTCAATGTTGATGCCACAGTAGTTAAGACTACACGCCTAAAAATTTGATAGTATTTTTAAAAACAACGGGAAAAATACTGGCAGTGAGGCTAACGCTCATCCCTATTATACACAGCCGAAAATTTTGAAGAAAAATCAATAGAAATTTCACTTGATTTCAAATACGGTGTAAATGATTTACACCTGGATTAATACATGTTTATTTTGATTATAGTTTCTTCATTTCCTTAGTATCACAATAGCAATCTTGAAAGATCCGAACGTTACTCTCAACAAACTATTCGAAATATCCTTCAGTGCGGAAATAATACGCCAAACAATCTTCTGCATATTATGGATATCTTCTTACACTGTCAAACGCAACCAGAAAAGATATTCTAACAAATGCAGTAGCTCAGTGAACAGTACTTCTACGGCGATGAAAATAAATGTTTAACTTGCATTTGAATACATATTTATGGTCTTTAGAAATCTTTAGCTCCGACCGCGATAGAGCAGAGAAGGTGTGGGACGCAAATCGGCCGGAGCCTAGCTCTGATTTAAAGAAGCTTTTGACTGAAATAAACATTACTGAAGATGGTTAGTCCTGTTTGATCATTAAATATCTAGTTTGACTGCAATCAGTTCACCAGGCCAATGCACGAACCAATGAATTAACTGATCCACCCAATTCAACATCTTTTCTCCAAATTGTATTCGATTTCACTATACTCTGGATGCTACTTTTCTCTAGTACACTATCATGTTTTGAAAAACTTGTTTCGTGCATTCCGAATTGAAGCCAAGTTCGTATGAATTAAGCCCAATGAGTGCTACACTCACATTTTGTACGTATACTTTAACTAGTTTTTTTGTTCTCGATATACTACTGGCCACCAATTAATAGAACAGCTTTCCCTAACCGTCAATAAAAATTATAAATAATTTAAACTTTATCTTTCAAATCGATATTTACAAAGTATATGGAAATTTAAGACGCCATTTTACAGTAAATACAAACCAAAAATAATGTCAGCATGATACAGAAGATGGACGTATTAGTAGATCATAAACACCACACCTTTTAATCTCGTTACAAATTATATATATATATATAAACAAATACGAGAAAAATATAAATATATACAGTAAAAAAAACAACAAAAAAACAAGCACGCACATCACTATTATTAAACTACACATGTAATAGTAACAAAGTAAATGCGTCGTGCAAAGGAACTTATGAATCAATACATCCTTATGAAACATATGAACACGCGTACACACAACTGATATGTTACTAAAACCAAGAATAATCAAAAGAAAATATATTTATATTACTTATAATGAACCATTGGTAATTCATCAAAATGTATTTCAACGGGTAGTGTTATTAGCTTAAACTGTTTACCACCAGGTACAAAATACGATATTCGTAAACACTTAATATTTATTCGTCTCTCAGAAATGTTAGCATTGTGTGTTCGGAGTTCTCTTCTATGTTTAATATATATATTCTGTACGTTACGGAGAACACTCCTTTGCTAATTGCTTCACAACTCCCGAGTATGTATGCACAGATAATACGTTAAATGCTTTGATCTAGAGTGCGTCAACGATCTTACTTATGAATGAGTAATAACTTCTGAATACCTAACAACTATTTCGAATTTTCCTTTTACTTGTTGCCAAACTGAACAATTTACATGATTTCTTGATTTCATATCCTTGTTAAGGCACAAAGAACACACAAGAATTTTTAGTTCAAGAGTTTGAATTTACGGTGAGAAAAGTAGAATACGTAATCAGTTTTTCCAAGTTCCCGTTTCACGCAAGTTTGTCCTATATGTGTGATTAATAAAGATACACAACCAGGACTAAAGCAAATTTCCGCATTGGTATCGTTTCCTTTTTGGACAAGCGTCAATGTATTTCAACTATGTTAACTTTTCAAGTCTGGTCATTTGTGACGTTCTTACAGTATATCCTAAACTAAAACATCCCTATAGAATGATATATTATTTTTAAGTGTACTAAGGCAAAAACAATGCCACCCTTAAACTATTATACGTATTATACTGCCATTTTATTGTCTTTTTACAATATTTGTTATTTGTACATTCTATAAAACGTAAACGAGTAAAGTGCACTTTCATTTTAAAAATAAATTTAAAAAAAAACGAAACACAAGCAAAAAAAACTGCACTATAAATCCGCATGAGGCAGAGAGAAGCTTATATTAAATACCGACTAGATTGACTGAGATTACTTGGTTACTAGAGAACAAGGGATGAGAAGACCCTCTAATGATGATATGAAACCCAAGCCAAATGTACGAAGAGACTGAGGAAAGACAATGGCAAGTATATAAACTAAACATGAATAAAATAACACTGAATATTGACGTAATAATACACATCCAAACTCTAACTGAAGAACTTATTCATCCATTCATTCATCCTTCTAAACTGTTGACATCATCAGGAATAACAAAAAACGTCGAAAATTGATGTAGCAACAGAAAAGTATGTATGTGTGTTTAAAGTATGGAAATGTTGAAAAACAGTGGCTTTGTATTAAAAACTATACTTCTCTACACAAGTTTTTCCTTTCATTCTAGGAATTTCGCCAGGACTTCGAAACTGGAAGGGTGGGAGTGGAAGGTAAATGGAAACTGAGGGTGTAGAGAGTACTTGTTGCAGTTTTTCACCAATTTTCTGTACTTTTTTGCGTACCAAGGGGTAAGGGTTGTAAGCAATATAATAGGAGTTAGAGGGTGTAGAAGGGTTTGATAAAATCCCTGCTCTACTCTCTTTTCTTTCTTGAAAGTTTGTTGTTATTCCTGACTATGTCCAATGCTTAAAAGGATGAACTAAACATTCAGTTTTAACCAGACATATCAAAGTCTACGAATAGGTAGAAAAAAAAACAATGATTATATTGTCTCCTCGCTCAACTTTGAATGATTAACTTCTTGCAGAACACCCAAAAGTATTCGTGAAGAGTTCCTACATTGTGAACGTTCTATTTAATGATTTTAATAAATCTCAACCAATCTGTTCCCGTTCGGAGATACAACACTTCAATATAATAACAAACCTCATTCACATTATACGAACAACCCAGATGTTCAGCATAAAATATACGAAATCTGTTGCTAATTACAATCTATTAAATATTACAGGACAAATAATAAATAATACGATTTTCATATACTCAAGCACTTACTACCCACTCAGAAAAACAACCGAAAACTGTACGATAGGGACATTCTTGAAAATCGAACAGTTACACAATATGGCAACACCGAATCACTATAGCAGTATTTAAATGGAAAGCGTTTTATTCACAGCGAATCACATGCAAGTATTTGCACAACGTTGAAATTTTTCTCTCTCCCTCCTCCTCCACAGAGCATTATGTATCTATTGCGGGAATGCGAATTGGCAACAGTGAAGCTACGTGATTAGACAGTTAAAAACTCAAGGATAAAACGCTTTGCATTTAGAAGCCACTTTAAAATGTAATATTTCGGATTCTTATGCTTTATATATTTCTTGAGTGTTAGGGAGTGGGTGATTACTGCCTCACTGGACAAATTTTTTCTATTGTTCATTTATAAAGACTCGGAGTGTCATCACACCCACAGTATAATACAATACATATCAACTTATTCTTCACTACGCCTTACCATTTACTCTCAGATAAATAATTCACACAGTGCTCGATTTGCCATGGATTTTCCCCGGTCCCTAAGGATTTCATCCCCGGCTGTTGATTCCGAATATCATCCAACCAATGAAAAAAGTTTTTGTATTTCTACCCAAACATATAGTAGGTGGAAACGTACAAGCAACTGAACTGTTACTCCACAGTTATAACTTTCCGACATCTTAATTTATAGCAAATCGAACACTGAATTCATATATACTTTTTCCTCTACACAAAATGTGACTACAACCACAGTTTAACTTGGAAAGTACGGGTGATTATAAAAAAACTGACAGCGCTATTTCTAGTACTAAGAAAATTATAACTAAAATCCTAGAATGCACAGAAATATTGGCAGATTTACAATAACAAAACAACTCTACAACATATTTACAATATAACTACAGTAATATAACTCCCAACATTACAAACTGAACTGTTACACAACATAGTTTAGTTATGTAAATACCAGTTGCTGTTGTATGAAACTGTACTCACTCAGTTGATAATATATAGATAAAAGAAATTATTTAATCTCTGAGCTGCCATAACAAACATATTCGTTTTGACAGACTACAGAGAACTCACAGGAACATCATAAAATAATATAAATGTACCAAAACCCTGGCGATCAATGTTATGGCATAACAATTCATATATGATACATTCAAGAGAAAAACTACAGTTACTTTCAGGAACCCTTTGTTATAATTATAGCATAATGTTTAACTTACACACATTCACGCAACATCCACGCCGCACAACATATTATCATCCAATTAGTTTCTCAAAACAGAGGCAAGTTTTTGCCAAGTGCCTTCAAATTTAGCCTAAAATCTAATCTAAGTCTTGGATATGGTTCAGACATGAATTGGAAATCTATATATCCTTCTCATTGCATTGTTAGCTAACAAAGACATCTTGAATTACAATACCTTATACAAACACTTCCTACAAATTACAGTTGTTAAACCTTAGCCAACCCTCCAAAAAATATACATTATACAGTGTGACTGAAAATTCATACCCAAGTAGATTAACACGATATTCCATACGAAATACTTTAATCTCCATTTTTTATTCGATGCATAGGTTTCGAGAAATCATATAAAAAAGTGACACGACAGTCATTGTAAAGGAGGGGGGGGGGGTCCTCCAACTTTTCTTTTTCAGAGGACAAAATTGGTCAGTCTGAATAATATTGAACGACTACATTACGTCTTATGTTTTAAGTTACGTTGTTGTAGATCCAATGAACAATATAGTAACTCATTTTGAATTTGTTTCGGGCCAGTCAAAATCGCTACGCGGATCGCATCAACTCTGCGTTGAAGACCTCTGATGTAAAGGGTATGCTACCTAATATTCTAATGGCGAAATGTTTTCTGAATATATAACTGTACATGCAACTACAGACTACTTCCAAACTTTCGACCTGTCTAGGCTTCAACGCTTCAGAGAAGAAAACTATTTTCTGTTTTAATAAAATCTACAGTGACCGAAAAAAAATATGTATAAAAAAACTTTTCACGTATACTTGCTTCCTAAATGTACACTAATTTTTTTTAAAAAAGAAAACGTAGGAGTTAGGCATGCCTAATTCCAACGATAAAAGCCAGGTATCCCTGAAGAAATATAAATTTTGTATTCGGTTGTAAAAAGTTAGTGGTGGGAGATACCATAATGGAATGATTTATTTATACACAGTATTTTTGTCTTAGAATATGCCAAGGAATAACATGATAATCTTCGTGTGCACGAGTTTTCACTCACCCTGTATAATTCTCATTTTGATACATTAGTAGAAAATTTTATGGTCGTGGACATCCACCGCCATTTTGAAACTTAAATCCACTGTTTTATAAAGAACTGTTTTACGCATCGTGTGTCCCTTAAAAGTGGAACACTTACCGTTTTATTTTCACCTGTCTCCTTCGTGTTTATATAAATGGGTAGCGTTCGACAAAGTTACGCTGTTTTAATATATGAACTACAATACACTTATCGGTATAAATGTGTAAAACCCTTATTACACATCTAATGTACGGATAGGAAAAACCCAGAATTGTGGATATAACAGTAAACGAAAGTTGAAGAAAAAAAAAGTACTGTTTAAGGAACATTTAATGGCGGTGAGTTTATTGCACGAAGAACATTCAAGGCAAATATTTCATCAACTAGTATTTAAAACTAGATTCACTCTTGAATGATCATTCGTGGAAGTCAGGATCTTCGAACTTGGTTTACCTTCTATGTGCGTGCTAGTCTCTTGTTTTACTGCACGAAGACATGACTTTTACTAAACAAGAGCAGGTTCACCGCCTAAAGAAAGCTTACACGGAGTGTAAAAATTAAAACATCGTTCTACTACCAGATAAAAAGTTTAGAAATGTTAGCAGAACGTTATTTATTTTAGAAAAGGGGGGGAAGGAAGAATTTAGTTAACGGTTATTATCGGTTAATAATACTGTATAATTTTTTCGATCTTTTATTGTGCATAGTATCAGTAATAATACTGCAGGTTAAATTCGCTTTTAACGAATTTTACAGGACCCGCGATTTTATTTCGTTATAACGAAAATTCTTTGTAATGAACATTGTATTGGCGGGGATTTCGAAGACGGAAATTTCGTTATAATGAAATTCGTTGTAAAGGAATATCACCTCCAAAAAGATACCTGCACTAACGATGCAATGTAAAGGTACAGAATAATGGGCCCTTATGCACGAAGTTCAACTAAATCAAGTAAAAAGGCAGATTTTTCTGTGATCAAATCAGCAGTTCTGTTTTCACCTAACCAAATTACGAACCGTATCTATCGCCACGAAGAGATCACTGAAATTTACACCGATACTGTAGAGCAGCGTTGTACCCTATAAAGAGTTCTAAAATTAGCGGATTTTCTTTGTGTTACTCCTCATATATACCTAACTAAACTGCAATATATTTGCATGGAGTAAACGTTCCTTTTGCCAAGGATGAATATCTTTTGAACTACATTTACGTATAAGTTAGGACAACGTACTCACGGATATGAGTTTATTAACGAAGTACCTTATGATTACTAACAAGGCGTTACTAAATGTCTAGTCTGATCACGGCTAAGGAATTCTGTATGAAGACCTTGTAGATCCAGATAAAATATAAACATGTTTCTCTTCGTTTCAGAACTATAAACAACTGGCCTAGCCGATGTCACGTAGGCACAAGTGGATGCAATAAAATCATAGCACACTTGTACACTATGATCATGAACACAGATTAGTTTTCCGGGTATTTTATTCGAGAAATCACAAAACACAATCCTGTGCATTGGTATTGGTGTCCTCGTACAAAGCAATACAAAAGTGCTTTACTAGTAAAAAATGTGTTCTTTTATGCGCCTGCTTCAGGAAACCACATGTCCAGAAAGTTAAAAAGAAAAGTATAGTGATTAATAGCTACTTGCAAGTAATGAATTGCATCCATTCCGCAATGTTTTACTACGTTCCTTATAAGAAACATGACACTGCACATCACGCTATTACAAGTAAAGTTTTGGACAGAATTGTTTGGTACCTCTTTTATGATATTTAAATCTGGCAGCCTCAGTCTTGGCCCTGAAGGTGTAGGTAGTCTCAGCTACTATTCATACATTAAAAACAACACATAGTCTGGCTAGCGTTTACATTTTGGCAAGACAATACTCGCCAATATTAACAAGAAGAATCAGATGAAGACAAAACTTAAAATGAATTAGATGAAGACATTAAAATTTTAAAACGGCGGCAGCAATCCATAGTATTAAATTTCTCTGTGGAAAATTGTCGCACAAGGATATGCAAAGGTTGTTATTAAAACAAACACGAACTGAAATTGATTTCATTTGATTACAATTATTATTATGGCTCAGGCCGAAATGAAACTGATGTTCAGAATACAATCTTAATAGTAAAATATGACCGCACCACTTATGAACATAAAATAAACTTATTATTTTGGTTTATATATGTTTGATGACCTTGTAAATAGTTTCATTTTAACCTACATTTTCAAGATTACGTGTACCTTTATTAATAAAGTAGAACATAAGGTTCCTACATAAATGAAGGTAAAAGCTACAAGACTTATACTGCATCAACTCGCTCGAAGATGCAACTTGAAAAAACAAAAAAAATCACCGAAACCTAGGAAGCAATAAAGCCTAATTACTGGGGCATCAATGACTTCTAGAGTAGAGATGAACATATTATCTTCCTCCAAAAGCCTCATTATCCACAATAAATCATGAACCTCATCTTCAAAACCTTGTACTAATGTTCATAAGAAAACCAATTGTATTAGTAGAAGAACAGCAACAATCCACAATATACGTTAAGCAAAAATATAGTACAATTTTCAATATTTTTCTTTTTATATGCATATAGAAATATCACAATAGTACACTTCGGCGATAAAGCAGCATTCAATTGCATAAGTGAATACTGCTGTCCTTGCACAAACACACGCATACATACATATCTTTATAAAATTCTCATTTCAGAACCAAGCTGCTTATCAATGAAAAGGATGCACGTCTTCTCTACTCGAAACGTGCATACACAATACCTGACCTCGTTTCTACTACTAAAATTTGTAAATCGGAACTATCGAAAAAGTACAGATTTCGGCGTCTCTGTTTCAGTTGAACCCGTTTCGGCACCATGTCCAGTGTTGCCAACCATAAACAACTGAAAAGAGCTAAGACACTCTCTAATAATAGCAACAATTGATGATAATAGTAATAATGGAAAATAGTTTCTAGCTATAGCATGCCAAAAAAACTAGCTAAATCACTGTACGAATTATAGGAAAAACCACTTCCAGTAGCTAAATAGAATACAAAATTGGCTAGATTTAGCTAAAAATGGCTATACTGCAACACTGGTGACGTATGGCAACATATCTTTCACTATTGTTTGAAGAATACCATGCTTCATAGCCAATCATCTATAGAATTTGCTATGTAGTTTAAATAATTATCACCCATGTACATATTACACATTTTATAATAGATCGGGGAAAATATGGTCAAAAATGTATGCCCGCTTTCTCATAGGAAATCTGTTCACATCTACACCGCTTAGGCACTCTAGAAATATACCTGAGTCATCCAATCCATTTCTGAACCATTAATTGATACCTTCATCAATACTACTGCTCTAACTTATATATATATATATATCTACATCTTACTTTGGTGAAATACACAAACCATAATTTGTATGGCACGTGTGGTAGCTGAGGCCTCATGTCTCCTGAGATTGCATATTCAATTCAGATAAATACTTCACTTTTCGCCTGAATAAGGAGATCCTGGAAACTTCCTCGGATAAATCGGAACCTGCTCTTCTGCGCTGGCTCTGCATCTCTCACTTTGTAACTGTTTAAATGGTTCTGAAAGTTTTTCAGTGCGCATTTCACGTTGTTCTTGCAATACGATTCAGTATCTGAAAGCAAATTAGGGTTTAGTTAATCTGAACTATTACAAACTAATTACAAGTACGTTGACTTTGTACATTATTCATTACGTCAATTTATAGTTAATTAAATATTTAATGAACCTGTTTGACTATTATTAAACATTGGTGTGGAAGTTAAAGCTTCTACAATTAAACAAAATTCATCACATGAAAATCAGCAAGTATCATCAACTGATTGATCTACAAAATAGTATGACTTTTAAGTAAGGTATGCACCCTTTGATCGTCTCCATTTACGTACAGGTAGCCCGAAGAACACTCTACATTTGAGACCTATGTATGTTCAATGTAACGAGTTCAGTACAAAGATCTAACGGTTTTCACACTGGCAACACTGATTGCCCTAATAAATTCCACGTAACAGCTTCCACCTTAGGAGTTTTGTTCACCATGAAGAGCTGGATCGTGAGAGATGAATACAGTAACTTCTTCGCTCAAAGATCAACGCTATGGCGCAATGAAAGAACCTACGGTTGCAGCACGATGGAGCTACAGCCATAGCAGCATAAGCAACTGGTTTAGGTTGGAAATTTTAGGTTACTTCTTTTTACCTTTATCTTCCAGAACGTTTCCTTTGAGGCTTCTTAACACACTGAGCAATCTCAACAACGCATTTCAGAAGAAAATGAAAATTTTCGAGAGGATATCCAACTCTGAGCATTTTTCAGCTTTCGGAATCGGCTTCAGCGAATTCTAATTTTATCACATAAAAAAAATGGGAAGTTGGAAGACTTAATAACTTGCCTTAGTGTCATGATCTTATTTAATTGCTTCAATATGAATTAGCTAGCCTTCAGGTCATAGTACAGGTTTTCTTTTTATGTTGAATTGTATAAGAAGTTTAATAAACATGTATGTATGTATATGTAAGTATCTGGAAGACTCTGACAGCAGAGTAATTTTAAAATGGTGTTACAGTGGGACTCAAGTGTTTCGGTTAAAAAATAATAGTTTTCCACATACTTACATATAAATATTTATTAAATTTCACATCCAATCTAATCTTTTTAAAATAAAATAATAAAAAAACTTGACTCCTTTAATTAACTCTCTACAACAGATGGCGAGAGCCGCTCCAAAAGGCCTAACTCATATTAACGCATCTACATAAGAGAACATTAAAAATCTTACTTTAAGGTGAGTCATAATTGTAATTTCGTAATCTGGTCCTCTACGCATTTAAGTCTTTATTTAATAATTTCCAGTCAGGGTAAATCTCCCATCTTCTTTGTAGATCTTTACTGGTGATTCTTACATTACATTATTTTTAGGGCTTCTGCTCACATAAGAGAGACACAAGGAAAAGGACTAATTCATCATTCTTATCTTGACTACAAAGAAAAACGGGAAATTGATTTGAAGTAAGGATTTTTCGGGATGAAAGTCTAACATGTTTACTTTCAGCTAAAATAAGGGCAGAAAACTTAAAAGCGCTAAAACTTAAAATCGACCTAATTTTATTAAATTTCGACGCAACTTGTGGTGGTGAAACGCTTTGAGAATGTTTCCAGTTTGTATTTAATATTTCAAATACTTCTACGAATAAATTAATCCTACAAATGAGTTCAAAGGCAAACCAAGGTAACAACTCAAAGGAATCATCAGATTTATTGAGACTCATATCTTAATGATGCATCATCATTCACTAAAAACTTGGAAAACAATGGTGGCTGATGATGAAGGAACATTTGAATGTACTCTCTGACCTTGTCAACCGACTGGAACCTTTTCTCTTGACGACAGTTCTTCAAATATGCAGAGAGGTCTGTATCGAACGTTGGTTGGGCTAGAACTACCAATAAACAAAGCGGGTGGATGCCTGGGCAATGTGCCCACTGCTGTCCATTTGTTGTCCATAGGGATGAATTTGGGATTATGCTTGGGGAACCCTAAAGTAACTGTGCTATAGGTTTGGTTGTGGATGCAACGTGTAGGACAGCGTTATCGTGCAGCAATATAACATTCTCCAAAAATAAGATTAAACATTTTGACTTGATAACTTGAAGCAGGTTTTCAAAAACTGGCATGTGGCATTATTGATTAATACAGGGTGTTCCGTAATTCCTATGACAGCGTTTAGGAGTTGAAAGTAGACATCAAAACAAACAAAAAACTATACGGACACAAATCGCAAAGCGGCGTCCTTTACGAGTTATGGGCGTGGGAAATTTGGCGGCACGGAACTTTGGGACGCTATAGCACAAAGACGAATGGCCGTGACACAGGCGGCGTGGAATTTCATAAAGGAAGTCATATGCGTTGTATCCCAAAAATATCAAAGTCAAAACTCCAGAACAATTGCGCAAGGGATTCCCCAAAGGAAGTGAGGGGTTCCCGCTTATGTTTGCAAATAAAGATCGGTGAAAATGAGCTGGAAAGGAAAGAATATGTAATATTAAAATAGAATTCGTCTGTGCCACTTCGATAGTGCAAACAGAATCAAAGATATGGCGAATTGTGGGGTTGCGATGAGTGGTTGCATAACTACCAGTAAACAAGTTGCAAGTGTATAGCGTTTTTGAAATGTCACATGAAAGATAGTTGGTTTGCGGAGGGTTCTACGTATATGTGAAACACGCAAAAGCAGTACAAAACGTAGCCTTATTATTGATCTGTGGGAGTAACAAATGATACTAGTAGTATTAAGCCGAGAGTCATTGTGCAAAATGTGACTGGACTCATAATAATCAAAGTTTGTTACCAAACCACCCTGGGTTGCTCGGAAAACAACTGGCATCCATTCAAACCATGCAGCTAAACTCTTGGCTTTCTGCAACTCTACTGGGTGTACCTGAAACACATTTACAGTAGACTGTCCAAAGTACATACTATGGAAAAAAGTCACACATATCATTCAAGACAGGCATGTGGTATTTGTGTTTGCGATGTACGCTA
>JAGDQP010011855.1:0-12314 GCA_022664845.1 Lepisma saccharinum
GAATATGGCTGTGATTTATTATTATTATTATATATATATATATATGAGCTCCTGCGTAGCCTAGTCGGTAGCGCGCTCGACTTCAGTGCGAGCGGTCCCGGGTTCGATTCCCGGTGGGGGCCCAAAAACATCGTGAGGACAATTGGGGAGCTGCTGTGAACAAAAGACAATGGCGATCACAGTGAGAGCTTCGGCTCTCCTCTCCCAACCCGTCTGGTCAGCGTGGGAGCAGTAGACCAACTCCTCCCTTCGGGGAGAGGCCTCATCCACTAGTGGATTGAATATGGCTGTAATTTATTATATATATATATTATTATTATTCATGATCAAACTTCTGCACACACACACACACTTTTAGTTGACAATCATAAGTTCTTGTACAAATTCCCTCATTCTCGCAAATTTCTTGTTCTTGTATTTCATCACAGCCTTGGAACAGGGACAATAAACACGACGGAAAAGGAAGCTACTGTTTGTTGACAGGATGTTTCAAGTGGAAGGACATTGCGTATATACTTGTTTCCGTATAGTTCGCTTGTGACAAGATATTAAAAGGATATTTTGACCAAGATGACTTCTGTAAAGTTCAAACAAAAAACAAAACTTATTGTAGCAAGATTTTTTTTTTTATTTCCTACTTCACAGTGTGGGAGAAAATATTAGAAGAAACCTGTAAAGTTCTATTTCTACATCCAAGCTCGGTTCACATATTTAAATGAACATTCAAGTAACACATCAACAATTTATTGATTGACAATGCCCTATGGAAACAATATGTACAGTGAACGGGACTAATTGGTTTCAGCACTATCAAATACAAGATTCGGTGTGAACATAGACACCTCCCCTTTCCCGTTTGGCAGGGAAGTTAGGATGTTCTCTTTTCGTGTGCGTGGTTGAAGTCCCATGGGGTGTCCGCTGAACTGAATAATTCGGAACCCACTTTACCAAATAGAAGCTCCCTCCTTAGAAGCTCATTAATTCGTTAACAACAATTCAACCAACCAGTGTAAACTTAATCGCATATTATGTTACTGGTTTCTTGTTTAAATTTTGAGGACAAATTGTTTGTTGCTGACGCCTGACTCCGGTCACTGAAGGGATTCTGTTAGTTTGCACCCGCTCGTGGGAACCGCGTGTTAACATTTCGATTAGTTAACCGAACACGTTGTTAATTTTTTGCATTGAGAGAGAGACCCACGTCTGTAGTTCACCTCAGTCGTATTTTAAAATCGAATCTCAAACAACAGTGTCTGCGCTAGTGCCCTGCAAACTATGTATATCTAGTATCTCCAAATTTGCAGCACAGTACTTTAGTAGTCTTTAAATTATGAATCACCCATTTCTTCTTTTAGTTCATCAAAATTGAACTGTGATGATAGTAACACCGTTGGTATGAACGAAAGATTCTTTCCTGATTTTATGTTTAAGTACCAGTATAAAATCAGCAGTTCTTTTTATATTAATTCAGTAGAATTTACTGTTGTGAAGAGTAAGTTAGAAACCTCACTTATTAAAGCTGCTGGCAATAACAAAGTTAGAACACACTTCCAGGAAAGTCAATGATAATTTTCTTGAAGACTTCCTGGTATTTCTTTAGAATCTCTCGGGTGCTCTTTTAGAAATTGAACAGTTAACCTGAACTAATCTAATCTAACAATCTTTGTTAATAAATAATCTGTGTCCCTGTAACGTATTATTTCAATGAACTCTGAAAGATAAAGTTCGATAAAATAAACAAAAACGTCCCACGCACATTATAAAAACAGAAACTACCGATTTTACGCTAGCTTTACAGTAAAAATGTGTTTTACGAATTAGAAGATTCTCTGTAAAAAGCATGTTTACGGCAAAAGTATCATTATTTTACACTGATATTGTGATTACATTTTACGTAAAATATTTCAACTACAAAGTCTGTGTATTTCCGCAACTGGTGAGTGGAGACCTACCAATTCCTGGAGTACAAACAGCTGCTGGAGATCGCTCCATAAACGAATTTCAACAGTAAGGACCTCACATTCAGTAAGAATGTTTTACCAACACAAGTTGGGGAAGAACCACAACCTGTTCTTCCCCAACTTCAAGATTTTTACGTTTAGAAATCGATATAAACCCTGCAAAACTCTACTAACACCGCTTACTTCAGCTATATACCCTTAAACTGAAAATTCTGGCAGAATTCGCGATGCAATCTTTCAGACTTTAACAATCGGTCCATTGAAATAATGTTACAATAGCGCAGATATTTTACTACCAAAGATTTGGTTAGGTTAGGTAAATTATTACCTGTTTGGTTCTTAAGTTGGCGTCCGTTTTGCGACCGTGTATTTTACGACCCAAAATACTGGGAACCGTGTGCTTTACGGCCCTGAATGCTGATTCATATTCAAATGCAAATGTTGTGCCTGTTAGCACTAATAACTAGTTATAATACTTTTTTGTCTCTTAATACACGTAAGAAGCGTGTATATTTTTGGTTAAGTACAGCTAGGTTAGGTTACTAGTTTTACCTTGGGAGGCAACGAAATTCATTTTGGGAGATATCAGAATTAATTGCATTTGCAATTTGACATCATATTGGTGTGGTAAAGCAACTTCATACCGAAAGTAAGATAAAACTTCGGGAATGTCACGCAACGACACAAATTAATGCCGAGCAAGTAGGAAACCACGGGGAGGAAAAATATAAATTATGAATTACAAGAAATCCTTCAATGTATATGTGCTGGCTTGGGGAAGAAACGGGAATCAGTCGTCGGCACTTCAATGAAGACATCAGACATAGACAATGCAAATTCAAGCTTTATTGCTGAACTACTTGGAGTCATTACTAACTAGGTCACATGTCTTCCACAAAAGCTATTCAAGAGACTTCCTAATCAACGTATGCGAAGCAAGACTGCCATTCGAAGACTGGTTAAACTGCGAAGGCAACGGGATTTTCCCCAAGGTTAGTTTCGTTGTTCGCTTAATCACGCTTCTTTCCTCAATTTTGAAATGTTCTTCTGGCCATAAATACGCTGCATATCTGTGAATGAATCAATTTTATTTATGGCCTGTAGGAATCTAAGGATCAGGCCGGGATAGGGAAAGGATTCGGTAAAGTGGCGGTCAGGGCATACGCTGAAGATGGCACCCCGACATTTGCCTGGTGTGGCTGAGGAAAAAAAACTGAAAAAATTGTCAGGATGGTCGCCAGCTGGAATCGAACCCACGACCTCCCAAATGGTACGCCAACGCTCTACCATTGAGCTACGGCGGCTTGTAATCTTCATGTAGTTTTATGAGACGTAAATTAAGTTTATGATTTCAACATAATCACACACGCAATAACACGGTTCCGTATTTTTTTATCTAGTGTTAACAATGTAGCAAGAAAATTACTCAATTACGAGGATTACGAAACACTGGATCACATCTTGAAAAATTCTCGACTCTTACGCCCTGATAAAATCTTATGTTAACGCGCTCGCTTTAGGTGTGTGTGGTCACGGGTTCAATTCTCGCCGAGTTCACTTAAATGGAGTTGATCGGAGCCCACTTTACCAAAAACTGTAGGTTCCGTCCTTAGAAGCTCACCAGCTCGTTTAGGACGTTAATAACGATGCAATCGAACAAATCCGAATTCTGAAACCCTGGAATATTTATGACCAGGATACACGAAAAAGACATTTTCAAGTAATTGGTAATTTATAGCCAGCTAGGCTGATTTATTCTACCCGTAAATATGAAGAATCCCCATTAAAAAATGAACACAAAATATCTTAGATATCAAAAGAGGATTCCGAAAGGAAAGAAGAAACATTTTATCTCAAGAAACGGGGCAGAGCATATTTAGACACGCTCAGAGAAAACAAGGTCATGTTTAACTTCCCAATGTGTGGAGATTCTCGAGCATCTTTCCAGCAAAGCCTGCGACGTGGTATCAGTGAAAGTCACAGCACCAGGGAAAGGAAACGACTTTCACCTATTCCTTTCCTATCTCACTATATTTCAAATACTTGCAAATTCTTCACAAGTCTTTATTAACTCAATTCCAACAATAACGAAGACTCCAGGTCTCATTTTGTACTCAGATGCAAAACACACACAAAATTTCTATCTACCGTACATTACAAGTCGTCGTCAAAGTATATGAACTAAAGAAAATTTCATAATTTGAGGCTCTTTTCTCTCATTTTTGTTACCATTCCTTGTTCGTAATTTTTCTGGTGCAATCCAGACCTGAAAATATGCTTGTCCTGGAATTCCGCCTCAACCATACTCATAAAGACTATTTTTCCTCCTTCATGACGATTAGTAATCTGTCAATGTTTTATGCTTTCACTTGGTCTTTATCGATTTATGAACAGTCTCGTATTACAGAAGAGAAACTACCTTTCGCACGCTTCTTTATCGTCACAGCACCGTTTCCACTTACTACTACTACTGTGGTGAACGCTTCTGGACCTTAACCACCATGCTACTTAGGGTAGTCACACACCAAAAAAGAGAGAAAGAAAGAGAAACAAAGCAGTACCCTATTAAATCCATATATTTACGTATGCTTATTCGCTTCACTCTGCTCGCTTAGAGCGGGCAACAGCTTTGCTGTTTAAATACACGGATTAGCACAGCTAGTACACAAAATTATTTGCTCCAACATTTTGTTTGTTTTTTGTATGCGATTACCCTTCGGGACCCCGTAGTTCGGGCGGTAATGAAGTGGACGTCAAATCGGCAATGGGTAGGTATTGTATGTGGGGTCGAACCAGAGGCCGATCATTCTTCCAGGTTTTCCCCTGTTACACCCGGCGAATGCTGGGATGCTACAGCTATGGACAAAAGTGTTGTCGCGTGTCTTTAACTGACTTTTCTTATTTTAAAAATAAATATATTGGAACATTGCATAAATCTGTTGACTTACAGACCTATGCACAATCACATAGCGCACATTTGAAAAAAAAAAATACTGTCCTAATATGTAACTACACGATGGACGATATTTCCAAAAATATAATTTTTCGTCGACAAAAATTTGCCACGATGTATAGTTCCCTCGTTTTACCTGAAAGCGTGATATGTTTGTATCGCAATGGAACTATTTGTTATTCTAATTTTAATTTTCGTTAGCAGATATATAACACGGGAGGAAATATTCTTTAAAGACATGCGACAATAGTTTTGCCGAAAGTTGTACCTTAAGAAAGGCACTGGCCGATACCTTCCCAGTTCTCTACTCTACCCTAGCTCGGCATGAAATTCCAAAAGGCCATAAATAAATTCAAAACAATATTATTCATGACTTTTGCTATTTGTCAGATTTGTGCATTAAAAGACCAGCTTTATACGATCTCACAAGAGTATACGGAAAGCTTTAAAGTTTGATTTTTAATTTCATCAAACAATTACAATATTTGATGGTACAAAAGTTTGTAGCAATTTATGACCCGAAGTCCCTAGAGATGCGATAAATCGATGGTGGTCCGGCATTGACTTTCACCGGATGGACATAGCTTCCTACCTAAGGATGGAACCTACAGTTTAAAGTGGCTTCCGAACAACTACGTTCAATATATCACCACCCGGAATCGAACATGAGATCTCTCAATTTCAAGGTGGCAAGTGAAACCAGGATCAATATTAGACCGTAAGGAAACAGAAACTAATTCGTTATTTGTTTTTTGCACTTTGCGAATACTGGCTCCCGTTTTAATCCTCAGTACAGTAACTCAGCTTCATAGTTTTTGCACCTGCCATGGTGTGGCTCTTATTTTGGCCTCATCCTCAGTAACTGGTTTCTGGTAGTCTGTCTTGTCCTCTATAATCTTGGCACAGACATGCAGGCACCTCAACAATGTTACTGCTATGCATGAGGCCCTTCCATATTGGCAATAGTCAAACTAATCAACTAAATAACGGGACTTTCTTTCTTTTTTCTTTCCTCCATCACATTGGCTCAAGTACCTTGGGTGTCACTTCCCTTCTCTTCAAGAATATTAATTCTGGACTGACTTGACAGACTTACTAAATAACAGAGAAGTAACTTCGGTACAAGTTTCTACATTAGAAGCTCCCATACAATGCTGATGCCGCCGAGCACGAAGTACATAATAACAAGTGAGCTAATTTTTCCATACATGATATTTCAAAGCATTAAAAATAAATTTAGAAAAGATATGCTTCTGTGCAAAAGCAGTTATAAGTTTTAATACTTATATGACTAAACAAAAAAGCTCGAGGCGCTAATAGAAAAGATGTTGAAATATTTTTTTCCACAATTATATTTTGATATATTTGCTATGAACGTCCCATACTTTATTTTTTGTAATTCAAGCATTAAAGGTTACAAATCGCTTTTATTTTCTCGTTTTAAAGGATAAAAGTGTTTATATATATATAGAAACAAATAGTTTTGCAACTGGATTTTTTTTTTTTTTTTTTTGACATCATTAAACGAGTACTGAGATAGGGAATAAATCAACATTTTCAACGTTTGACCTCGTAAAATATTCACAATTTGCAACACTGCTATTTGTGTTTCACATATCAAATATCCAATAAACTACTAAAGTGTAATTTGAAAAAACAAAACATTTTTATATCAAGTTACCAACGCTGACAGCACGGTCAAGTGTTTACGAATTGCCATCGGATTGTGTTTACGAATGCCTGTGCAGTTTCATATCTCTAGATCAGTGGTTCTCAACCTCACTTTGTTCGCGGCACATTAAACCTCTGTAGTGTGTTCACGCGGCACACTAACGTAGAGTTAGCAACAATGCGAGAGACTTGATTACTAACATTTGTTTTTCTTCAATAATTTACCTGTAAAATGAACATGTTTAAGCTCCTGAATATATTTTCTTCTTCCTCTTTCAAAATACATATTAAGTGAAAATACCTTAATTACTTTCACCACCAAAATCACAAAGTCTGAGAAGTTTCGCGGCACACCTAGAAAATCTCCCCTGTTGAGAACCACTGATCTAGCTACCACGGAAGTGGGTTAAAAATCATTACAAAATTTGTTCCTCACAAAGTTGCCAACCTGGTATCGGTTTACATGAGTTTTTAATTATTTGTGGTGTAACATTAACTTGCATGTCCTGGGCGAGTGAAGTAGCTAAATCTTTACTACTAATTCACTGGAGTTTTGTTAACAGAAAAAAGAATGTAGGTTTCATTCCGGGCAGTTAGTTTCCTTGGTTGGCCAGAATGGATTCTATTTCACAATAATTGTTCTGTTTTAAGTTTCTTTATGATGTATCCAACGATAGAACATGGCTTTCCAACAAGCTTGGCTATGTCTCAGTGCCTTTTACCTTCCGCACGTAACTTGAAATTAAGGTGAGTTCTTTTAATTTTACTAATTTTATTCCACTCACTTTGTTTCCCATACTGCTCTTGTACATAAAAGGATACCTAGAACATTTCTTTCGAGAGTAGTATTTTTTTTTTGTCTAAATTCCGTTTTTTGTTTTTGTTTTTTCGTGAATATACGTAGTTGTCACTCTCTCGTTGCCTGTTATCTTACAGGTGTATCGAGTGGTAGCTATTTCTATAGCACTCTATCGAGAGCATCCAAATTACCACAAAAGGGCAAGAAATTTCGAAATGGGACACGCTTTACGTGTGATACAAGCCTGTTTTCTCTCTTTGTTGAACTTGTTCAAATACTTTTTTTTTTCTCACTGTATATAGATGAATCAACTCGCTAATTTTCAGAAATTTTCGATAAACATGTTCTGTTAACAAATTAAGATCTATCCATGAAGACGCAATTGGCAGCGACACGCCTTTTTCCTAAGTATATCGCACTCATCCACGCCGCCTTGTTACCAATTCATACACGGCCACTGCAGTGGCTCCGTTAGCATGCAACAATTTAATCCTGCGCATTGCTAACTCTCATGCCACCGAGAACTTTATTAATTTGAATAAGTTTTAATACAGTTACGTAAAGATAAGTTTTTGGAATATAAACTTTATATTTTACAAACAAAATACAAAATTATGCAATAAATTAAACGTATTTATTTCAGTTAGTTTATAACTTTCGTCGCTTTTAGCATTTTGCGTACCACAAACCATGGCTTGGTGCACCAGACTGGATAAACGCACCATTCAATCCTGATCGAATGAGGTGTTCCAGTAGTACTGGCATCTGGTGATGCCATGCGTCCAAATTCCTTTCATTCTTTTCATAGAACAATACATAAATAAGTCTGCAGCGGTCCAATGATAAAAAAGTTCTTGATTTTATAAGATAAATGATAAATAACATCAGAATACATCTTTACCAAACCTTAATTTCTAATGTGGAATGGGCACTCACACACCTATTTATCGGGAACAAGTAAGCAGCGTCACTGGACATTATAATCGCAACAAGATCCGGTGGGTAATTACGATATTCTCAAAATATAATATTGTCACTTAGCTGCTTCGGTGATCACGTTGTCACCACCATAAAGGGCACCTGGGTAAAATCAAGTTCAAAAAGGCAAAGTCCAAATGATGGCCCACAAATTTAGTCAAATGCTCCAAACACATTATGCCGATCAGGATTGCATTACATCAAACACAGTTTCACGTATCTCTAAGTTCTTTGTGAATATAAAAACAAATAAGAAGGAATGTGTAAGGGACGGGAAGGCAAAGGATGACTTGATAAATTCGCATCACTACCTACATCTAATATAGTACAGAAAACCTTACAATACTGCCGAGGGAAAACAAGTTGTGTCCAAGTACTTGTAGCATTAAATTTCTGACCGTCATGTCTAATTCTTTGCTACTGCTATGAGAGAAGAAATGGCAATGGTAACGCCAAGGACCTAGACTCCAGGTGCCACCATCGCATTTCTCTGATGGAACTGAGGCGAAGCTCTGAAGAAAATCTTGGCAGGATAGGCAGCGTAAGCTGGACTCGAACCCACACCACCTGTGCCGCTTGCCATTCTAACCGAAAGGTACACCAGGAGCAGGAAAAAATATATTTCCCAGTATAATTGTGTGGAGGGTAGGATATGAAACCCAACGTTTTACTGGATCCAGGCCTTTCCTTCTAAATATCGCCACTTACAACTAATTTGGATCTTCTTACTACCGATTCATAAAGTAAAAATGACTTTCTCAGTAACAAGGAAAGTAGATATACACAGCTCTACATTACTTACGAGTCTGCTTCTACTGATTTCAAATTCGCAACAAAACTAGATGGAATGTAGCCTTCCTGATTCGTAGACTTGCTTCGAGCTAACAACCACTCACACTGAGAATCATCAAGAATTTCTAAATGTTCGCCTTTGCGGAAACTCAAGTCTTCATCGGTCCTCGCATCAAAGTCATACAACGCAATGAACACTTTTCCATCTGCCATTGTCGTCACATCACTTCTTTACGCAAACAGAGCTCCGTCAGGTTATTCTCTGTACTCAAACACAACTACATACAACAACCAACAGTAACACAATGGCAATCAAAGTAATAGATAAAAACAACTGTTATCTACCCACATCAATCAAATAATGAAAACCATGGTATGCCACTTCGATAAAGGATTGTATAACGATGACACAGAAACGTAAAATCTATTAATGTTAGAATAACAAACAAAAATGAATTCTAAATATATTGCGAATTTGTTTCACTGTCTTACGTGGGTAAATCAATGTTATTTACGAACGGTATCTGACAATTGTAGGCCCAAATGGTTTATTGTCTGATCAAAAATTTTCTAATCCGATCGACAGATTTAGGTTTTCACAGTTCACGCACACAACGTATTTAACACAGTACATGTGTAAAGTAATAACGATTAATAATTTAGGCCTACTGTTCTTTTTTTTTATTATTATTATTAAGTATCATTCAAACTGAATGAGGGACCACGGTGGCTCAGTTGGTAGAGCGCTCACCTCTGGTGCTAGGGGTCGTCGGATCGATCGCTGCTCATGCCATATGAGCTATGTGGTGGACAAACACGGTGTGCATGGGTTTTCTCGGGGTGCTCCCGTTCCCTCCCACTATCTTCATTCCAACAATTTACCCCATTACAGCCTGAGCCATAGTTGCCTAAAGACCTTAAAATAAATTCAAATTCGAACTGAAAGGAAAAAAACTGTCAGTAACGGGTTCTTGAATTTTCATTAGATACGCACTTTAGTTATCGGATATTGCCCACAAGTGGATATATTGTTTTTGTTATCTTTCGCCAGCTCTCATGTTGACACCTTCGGCACGAAAATGAACAGTAAGAAATGTCTTTTTTATAGTTTCTAATATATATATTACGCCATCACCACCACGTCAGAAGTAGTGAAGTAGCCAATTATTATCTATGACCAGTGGCGAACTACCAAATAGGCCGACTATAGGCACGTGCCTAGGGGGTGGCAAATCTCTTTTCCAGAATATCACGAATAGTCACCAGAACTGTTTTTTAAATAATATGAAGGAATTTTCTTGTCGAAATATTCAGTTTGCAACTCTGTTCTTTATTATAAAAATTACACATGTACATATTAAACATGACTAGGGTTGCCACCTTTTGATAAGTAAATTACGGGACACTCGGCAAAAAATACGGGATAAAACTGAAAACCCTAAAATGAAAGTAACTAGTTTGTTCCTGTGCTATCATAGAATAGAATAGAAGTTTATTCGTCTGTGTAGTGCATACAAATCGTGACCCGTGATATAAGATATAAGTGTACAAACATTACTATAAATTATTACAAAATAAATCATTACTCAAATAATCGTTGACCGCATAATAACCCTTATTTACCAACAATCTGAATAGGTCAGATTTAAATTTATTAATATTTTCAACGCTCTTAGAGGAATTCGGTAGTTGAATTGAACTGAATTTTCCTTTATTGAAGGGCAAAGTTCAGCATACGCTGCTCTTCCACTTAATCCAAATTCATTTTGTAATACAATCCGGTACACGAAGAGTAAACACTAGAAGGAGTGGTTGCAAAATTTTGTCTTTCTGAGAAAATGTTTCTATTTTGCCTTGTATGATAATTATGAATATTTGTCGTGACTTTTTTTTTTTTGTAAATATTACACTCGTATAAGTAAGTTCAAGATTTGTTTACAGTTACATCTAAGAAACTATTTTTAGAAGTGTTCTCCAGGCTTAACGAATTTACTACTATGGATGGATGGTCGGTGAGAAAGATGAAACTATTGGATTTTTTATTTATCTATATTTATGTTGAGATTGTTGATTGATGCCCACTCTATTAGCCTTGCAACCATTAAGTTACTTTCTGCTCCCTGATGAGTATTTCCAGTTACGAGAACTGAGACAAATCATTAATACAAGTCCTAAAATAGAGCTCTGAGAAACACCGTTGTTAATTTCAGCAACTGAAACATTAAATCCAATGCTTCTCTCATTAACAGTTATGTACTACCTGCTTTCTATTGCTTAAGTACGATAAAAACCAATCATATTACACACCTCCGATACCATGCTGATATAGTTAACAAAGCTAAATGATGCACGTTGTCAAATGTCTTAGAAAAATCTATAAACACGCCCATGGCATGATGACTCTTATTTAAGGTATCTGAAACTTTTTTATAAAAATCAAATAGTGCAGTATCAATAGACTTCTTCTGAAAACCATGTTGACAAATGGATATCACTATTGTTGCCAACATCGCGTATTCAAATATTTTTGAAAATATTGATAAAATAGAATTGATAATTTTACCTGTGTAATATTCCCTTTCTTGTGTAGACGAATAAGCTTATCAGTTGTTAGCCTGCTTGGGATAACACCTGACTCAAAGCGGTATTAATAAGATAGCAACACTGGTCCCCAATTAAGTGTATACATTTTTTTTAATAATAATAGACGGAATTTCATTCAGACCTGTTGAGTTAGTATTGGACAGCTTCTAAATATAGGTGTATAATTCTTCGATTGTAAATGGAGTTAGAAACATACTTTGCTCCAATGAGGTTTGCTTGTGCGGAAAGGTATTCGAAGACTATGACTACCTACACGATTGAAAATCTTCTGCTCACACTCCAAAAACACTGGCAAGAGGAAAATGGAAATTTCAATTTTCTAATCATAGTTGGCATAAATACATGATATCAACAAGAACAAACAGAAGGTATTACACGCCATCATGTTTGGGGCTGGGTCGAAGACAGAGTCTGCTCACCAGTCTGCATAGTAAACAGTTGGAAAGAGCCCATCATGGTTTATTTGTTAAAATTATTGACAAGCTGAAAATCTTCGTGTAAATTTACTTCTCATAATACGGGACGCGTAATTTTTACCTAAAATACGGGGCAGGTG